>JAJTUV010002731.1:0-105672 GCA_021653895.1 Mastomys natalensis
GATCTGAGGTATCTGAAGCAGGAAGGACAGATAGCTAGGCTGTGGCTGGAGGGTCAAAAACCAGGGTGGCATTGGGGACTCAGGACATGGATAAGTCACAGACAAGTTGGTAATAGCTTTGCTGGGACAATAGGGACCTGTGACTCAGATGAAGGATGGAAGGTTTGAAAGGGAGAGTTACAGGCCAGATAGAAGGGCCACACACAAATGCTAAATGTATGGAGCTAGTGGGCTATCTGTGAAAGCATCTAGTGACTGGAAGGTTGGAAGGGCTCCGAGCAGGGTTACCACTGATAGTTACAAAAGCTACAAGATGAAGAGGATTCTGGAGCTTAGGGAAAGTCTGCTCTGGTCTAGGGGAAAGGGTGTTCTGTTGGCCCTATGTCCCAGAGGGAGAGCCAGTCTTTGTCAACGGCAGCTCTCTGCTAGGATCAGAGCAGATTAGAGCTGGAGAATCAGGCTAGACAGTCCAGTGGAAAAGGCTTGATCGAAACTAGGTTTGATCTATGACCATTAGATAGATTAACAGCAGGGATTATAGGCTAAGCCACAAACTACAAGAAAGTGGGACCTGGGGTGGGGGTGGGGAATACAGCTGAGGAAACGGGAAAAGGAGGCTGAGCGCCTTGGGCAGGAAGCAGATCTGCATTAAAACAGAGGGCAGATGTGGCCCTTCAGGAGGTAAAGAGGGACAAGCAGAAAGCCCAAGGTGTGGCCTGGAAGTCTAAGGAAGCCGGGAGGGGGTAAGAGGTGGGGGTTGGGGGCTGGGCTGTTCTAGGGCGGGGTGAGTGTGGCGGCAGTACAGCGAAGGGATTGGGAAATAGAAAAGTGGGAGCAAGGTGGGGGAAGAGCTGGAGGAGGGGTGAGGCTTAACTAGAGAGGGTCAGAGAGACAGATGGAGTGGAGATAAACAAGAAAGCAAAAACCAGAGGAAAGAAGGCAGAGAAAGGCCTTCTAGCTGCTATAGACTGCCCTCTCCAGAGGCCTCCAATCCCTGGATCGTGAGGTGTCCAGACTACAAAGAACACAATGCCCCCTTGCGGTAAAAAAGATGCAGAGCCTTGCTGATAAGCTGTATAGAAAAGGAGAGAGAGCTCTGGACGTCTTTAAGAACCCACCCCACACCCCACGCACCAGAAGGGGTTAAAGGAAAGAATTTTGAAATGGAATTTAAATGGCGATCTAAAAAAAAAAGAGTGGCACTCCACCCCTCAGTACTCTTTGCTCCCTGGGGTAGTAGCTCTGGGCACTTCCGAGGACTTCTAAAGAAGGGCCTAGTTCCCGTGAAATCTAAATGTCTTTATCACCTAGGGTGCTCATGAGCGGGACCACCTTGTAAGACTGCACAAGGTGTCAGCAGAACCTGAATAGGGTGGACAAGTGGGGACTCGGTCCAATCTGCCCTTAGCCAACCTGGTTCGAGACACAGACTTCTTTGAGAAGGGGCACCCTTCACACAAAGATGCCAGACCAGCCAGGCTGGGAAAATTGTCTGCCTCTGTGGACAACAGCTTTTTAATCTGGATGACTGGGAGAGATTGAAACAGATTCTTCCAGAAGGAAGTGAAGGTATTGGACACCTGGGAGAGACGACGGGTGGCAGACGCCCGCCCTCACCGCAAACAGGCGCAAGACGTTGGCGACCATGATGGACACGGAGCTAGCCGAGGCGCCCACCACCGCCACCACGCGCTCGGGAGGTGCGGCGCGCAGCGGGGGGACGCCCCCAGGGCAGCGCACGCTGGCCTCTTCGCCGTCGCCGCGGCCTCGGATGAGCGCCTGCACGAAGCTCAGCGCCTGCTCCAGAGCGTAGGTGTCCCGCGAGCAGGTGTCGAGCAGCCGCGCGCCCAGTCGCACACCGGGCAGCAGCTCCGGGTCGGCGTTGACGCGGTCCAGAGCGTAGAGCATCGCCTCCAGCCGGTGCACGCCCTGCTCCTTCTTCAGCGCCCCGCACGCGCGCCCTGAGGCGCCCCGCGCGTGCACCGGGAACAGGCCGCCTAGCGTCAGGCCACCCGCCAGGCGCACCGAGCCCGCACCTTGGGCAATGCCCGCCTGCGACAGCCACCAGGCTAGCCACAGCAGCAGTACCCGGAGCCGCCCCATCTGCTCCAGGGCTTCGGGAAAGGAAGTTACCGGGATGCCTTGAGCGGCTGCCACCCCGTGCTCAGCTGCCACTTCGGGAATCTGGCCAGACATTGAGAACGCAGGAAAAGTTGGTGACTCGCGCGCTGGCAACTCAGCTGCCTCTCCCAGGTCTCCAGAGAGTTGCTCTCATTCTCCCTGAAAAGGTCCCCTGTCGATGGTCCTCACTACCCCTCCGGTCCTACTCCTTCCCCCGACAGTTCTGGGCACCTCTTCCCTGGACCAGCGCACTCTAGGCTACCTCCCCAGTGGTGCTTACCTGAGCCAACCTCTGGGTAATAGGACGAGTCTGTGACAGCTGTAAAATCAGAGCTTCAGCCTAGAGGATTTAAGGAGGGGAGGGATGCGGGTGAGGGCAGAGACCCCCCCTCCAGAGCTTGAGAGTGGAGGAAGGGCTCTCTTCCCTCTCTGCTTCTCTGGCTCCCTGGGTGTGTTTCTCCCCTAGATTGTCTTTAAATTGCGTCTGATCCAGCAACACCAATAAGCGTGGCCACTCATCCTCAATATGTCAATTAAAGAGACAGATAAGAGTGAAAGTTGGAGATAAGAGATTTAGGTCCAGGGATCCGGCATCGGTCTTCAGAGAGTTAGGTTTAAACAGAAAAGGACATTCACAGCCAAGTGGTTTTGGTCGTTGGTCGTTGGGATCTAGTCTCTCCTGCAAGGTGGTCTGACCGGTTGTGAAACTGTAATCTCTGAGGCAAGCTTCCTCTGTGGCTGCATCAGTCTTCAGGGAAAGCACACAGGTGTCTCTAGAACACCCTGACCTGACAAGAGGGTTGCAGACTCTCTGATGCTGTTCTTTTCCGTTTCACTGTGTTCTGCATTTCTGTACCTACCTAGATGTTCTCCAAACGTGGCTTATTCCACTCTAATTGCCTCCCTACCCTGATCCCTACATTCTTGGACTCTCCTGTCTTCCCACCATTCTCATTCTCTGTCCTGACCACTAGAACCTTTTCCCTTTTAAGATATTTGTATATGTATTTATTTATCATGTGTGTGCGCACACGCATGAGTGTGTGTGTGATATGTGGGACATGCACTTGCACGCTAGAGTTAGTTCTCTCCTGTTTGGTTTCTGGACCGGACAAGGTGCACATTTTGCATATCAAAGCAGACTTGACTTCCAGGTTCTCCCAGCATCCCTCAGTCCCTACCTGACCCCAGGCCTGAACTTTCCAGCCCAGGGGTTCTTTCCTACATAATCCAGACATTTTGGTCTCTCCTACCCCTTCCCTCCGCCCCTCTTCCTTTTCTTCTCTCTGCGCAGCAAGCAATTTTTACCAACTGAGCCATCTTATGAGAGCCTGGTAGTTCTTTTTAATGCAGTTGAGTAAGGGCCACCCCAGCTTTCTCTGGGACAAACCCCTAAGTGGCAGATGATAGGAGCTGAGCCAGCCAGAGTGTGCCAGCACAGTGAGTCTGAAGGACAGGTGCGAGAAGGCTTGATAAGGCTGGAAACTGCTGAGCAGACCTTCAGCATCAGCAAACACACAGAAGTCTTGCAGAGAATCTCTCTCCATCTGCAGACAGGGAAATAGACACCTCAGCAAGTGATTGGCAGTCTAAGGCCATGCAGCTGGCCTTTGTCAGCAACTAGATTTGCTTTTCAGAGTGGTGTGAAACACCAGCCTGCATGCTGGTTTGGAGGGAGAAAGATGGTGTTAGTTTACCCTGCAGCTCCCATCTGGGTCAGGAGCCCTCAGCTGTCCTCCAGGTCATTTCTGAAAGCTTCCTAGCTCTCTGGAGCTGATTCACAGCGTGAAGCTGTTCCGCCCAAAGATACTTTCCCATCATTGCCAACAGAGGACGGGACTGAGCTCTCTGATGCTGGACAGCAAAGGCATCTTGGAAACAGTTGCTGAGCCCCAGCCTCCGGGATTAGTGGACTCAGGGCCTGAGCCAGCTTGGGCTCCATTAGTCAGGGTGGATTAGGGTGGCAGCAGAGATCTGGACATGGCTGGTGGAGAGAGCAAGAAGCAGAAACACACCACCATTCTCTGATTTCTCTTGCCATACCCAGAGCAGTTCACTCCTGTGATGGAGGTCAGCTAAGTGGGACATTTAACGATCAGATGGTTTTCCACATAGAATTAACTTAAGACTGTACCTTTGAGGGTTTAATGAATGGGTGGTATCAAAGCTTCTAAGCTAGGAGTGCTGTGAACTGTCCACCTTCTCACTTTTAGAGAACATGTAGGCAGGAGAGTTGGAGCATCCCTCACTGTCTCTAGCACAAGGATGTTGAAAAGCATGGTGTCTGCATTTGTGGATGCCCACCTAGGCCTCAGTGTCCTGCATGGACCAGTGTGGAACATGTGTAACTAAGTAATTCCATATTGGCTATGTTTGTCATTGCTGTGACAAAATGCCTGACAAAAACAAGTGATTCAAACGAAGGGTACTCTGGATCATAGCTTGAGGGAACACAGTTATTTATGACAGCAAGGTTTGCTGGAAAGAGTGTGAAGTGGCTAATCACATTGTGTCCACAGTTAGTAAGATAAGAGAGATGAGTTCTAGTGCCCCGGCCAGCTTGCTTCTTTTCCATTTGTATTCATTGTATTGAATGTGCCATGCACATTCAGGGTGGGTGATCGCCCCCTCAGTTTAACCTCTCTGGAGAGCCCCTCACAGTTACACTCAGAGATGTGTCTCCCAGGTGATTCCAAGACTGTTAAATTCACAGGGAGGACTAGCCACCACCTCATCCCTCATCCCTCATCCCTCATCCCTCATCCCACTGCTGCTTTGACAGCCTGTCTTTCTGCTAGGCTCCTCTGTCAAACCCAGGGCAAATGAAGACCTTTCAGTGCTAGCAGACTGGGTTAGAACAATCTGCCATCAGCACTCATTGATACTTGCCTATGCAAGCTTCCTTCAATACACCTTTGCACCATCAGAAATGCCCTTCAGTTCAATTGCCACATGAATGTGCTGCACAAAGACCGACTTGTCAGCTACGAGCATTCAGCAATGCCACCGCAGGGTAGCTGGTGGCAACCAGGGAAAATAGCTTACCAAGAGTGAATGAAGCACCATAGAAATGGATTTTTTTTCATTGTTCATAATTCATTGTTTTGAACATAGAGTAGTTTAAAAATAATTTACAGGCCCAAGATTCATAGCTTACTCTTGGAAATCTTACATTTTAGTAGTATGAAACTGGGGCTTGAGGTAGAGATACTCCCTCCCATAAAGTTACTTAGCTTGATGGAATACAGTAAAGCAGCAAGGAGACTCTGTTTGATACTCTTTAAAACTATTTTTTGAGGGTTTTTTTTTTCAACTTTATTGATTCTTTGTGAGTTTCACATCATGAACCCAGTTCTGTTCATCTCTTCATCCCCTCATACCCTCTCTTCACCCTTGCAACTTCTCCCCAAAATAATACACACACACCACCAACAACAACAACAACGATAACAACAAAACAGTATAGAAAACATCTCACTGTGGAAGCTGTAATGTGTCACAGTGTGTCACAGTGTGTCCCACAGTTTATCCCTCTGTCCACACATCTTCACTTGAAGATGTTCATTGTAAGGTATCAATGGTCTGGGTCAAAGTCTTTGGCTTCAATGACACCATCAATACTGGATCCACATCAGGCCCCCTCCAGGTTATCCTGTTGTTACCCTGTGCCACGGAAATCCTGCAGTTTTGGAATAGCAGGACTGTCCCTTTCATGCATCCCAATTGTTCACAGATGATATCGATTTAGGGGATGGGCCAGTTCAGAGGCCTGGATCTGGGCCTGGGTGGGAGCTGAACTGGTCAGCCTGCTAGCTCTCCCTTACCCGCACCACCAGAGTGAACTCTCCAGCACTGTTCCAGCCAGGCCAGTCGATGCTGCCAAGCCATCCATGGCAGGAGGCGGGGTCAGCTCTCCTGCTCTCATACCTTTGGGACAGTTCTGCACCCATTCCTCCAGAGCCAGCTCCACTGAGCTGCCCAGTCAAGGCTCAGGGCGTACTCTCCCAAGTGCTGCAGCCTGTGAGAGGCTGGGCTAGCTCTCATGCTCTCACACCCTTGGGACTGGCTCACCCATGCTTTTACCATCAGGGCCAGCTCCACCGTATTGCCCAGGTGAGGTGCAGGACCCACTCACCCAAGTGTTACAGCTAATGAGGGGCCACTAGCTCTCTTTCCCTCTCATGATCCAGGGTCAGCTCTCCTAGCTACTGCAGATGGGAGAGGAGGGCATAATCCCTGCACTCACGCCACCTCACACCAGACAAGTGACAGGGCACCTCACCCATGTTCTTATCCTGGGGGGGTGGGGAAGACACCCACACTCCCTCTACCAGTGCCAGTGCTACTGTGTTGCCCAAAGGAGATGCAGGGCCCACTCTCCCACTCTGATGTCCCTGGGGGCAGCTCTCCCTACTGCCTTAGGTGGCAGTGAGTGAGGAGGTGAGGAGAGCGTCACCTCCACATCCATGGCACCTCACAGCAGATGAGCTTTCAGTCTCAGGGCTGGGTCACCTGCACCCTCAACACCAGGGTCAGTTCTGCTGTGCTATCCAGACCAGGTCCAGGGCCTGTTCTGAGTGCTGCAGCTGGTGAGGGGAAGGGCTAGCTCCTGACTGCAGAAGTAGTGAGGGGCAGCGTGTGTGTGTGTGTCTGTGTGTGTGTGTGTGTGTGTGTGTGTGTGTACCACATCTGTACCTGGGGCATTTTCTTGACTCATGACTGAAATGGGAGGGCCCAGTCAACTAGGGAAGGTGCCACCCCTTGGCAGGTGGTCCTGGAGTCAACAAGAAAGTAGGTTGAGCAAGCCACCAGGATCAAGCCAGTAAGCAACTTTCTCACGGCCTCTGCGTCAGCTCCTGCCTCACGTCCTGTTCTGACTGATTCACTGAGGAATGTGACCAGAGAGTTCTAAGCTGAGGTCAGACCTTTCTTCTCTACCCTGACCCCCCACAATCCCATTGCTTTTAGTCACAGTGTTTTATCACAGCAATAGAAACCATAACCAAGATATCACCTATGTTCCTGGGCTTTATTTTTAGCATTCTAGGATTCTAGCTCTAACATTTAGATCTTTGATCCATGTTGAGTATAATATGAGGTTGGGTCCAACATCAATCATTTGCATATGGATATCCGGTTGACTACACAGCAAGGTGGATGACGGCGTGAGCAGAAACCTGAATGAAGAATAAGGTAAAGCAATGTTGATGTCTGGCAGGTGGAAAGAACAGCAGCTGGGGCCCAGACGAAGACCTACGTCAAAATAGCAACAGTAATAATATCAAGAAACAAGAAAGGGTGTTCATGCTGAAAATTTGTGTGTGAAACTCCAAAAGAAAAACTGGGAGTATGAGGGGATAAAAGCAAAACAACCCACTAAGCCATAAGCAGATTTGGAAGCAGGACATTAATGCAAAACTAGATCATGATCTTTAAAAAAAAAAAAATTCTAGCTCTACGGTGAGTGCCTGCCTAGCATACACAAGGCCGTGGGCTCCATTTCATCCCTGCGGGGTAAAAAAGAAATGGCCACAGCATTTTTCAGAGAACAGGCAGACCCAGTGAGCTGAAGAAGACGAAGGAACACCAAACACATCTCTCCTTCCTCAGGTTGTGTTGGCATTTAGTCTGGGCTCTGCCCCACAGTTACCTGGCAACAGCTAGGTGTGCCTGACTCACTGTAAAAGGGTCTGCTTGCCCTCTCCTGTCTCTCTTACTCTTGTTCCCATTCCTTACTCTCTCTCTCTCTCTCTCTCTCTCTCTCTCTCCTCTCTCTCTCTCTCTCTCTCTCTCTCTCTCTCCTCTCTCCATGCTCTGAATAAACTTTATACACTATACTGTCATGTGACTGGTCCCTCAGGGGGAAGGGATGCCTCAGCATGGGCCCACGGAGGTACGCCTTCCCCCCACATCTGACTACACATCCACCAAACATATTCCATCGCTCCTAATCTTTTTATAAAACACAACAGGTTGTACTGCAGAACATGGGGGTGCTCTCACTCAGAACAGAAAATATTCATGTGAAGCCTTCCAGGGAACAACAAACTAACCCGTGAAACTCAACTGTTACAAAGGAATTTCTCTGTTAACGAAATATCACAAATAGGAGAAAATGACAATACACATAGTGAAATTAATTATAGGTAAAATAAAAAATAAAATTAATGTTCAGGCCAAACCAAGAAGCAGAGGGACAGAAAGAGCCAGCCCAACATTTACAAACTGACAGAGACAAATCTGTCATATTTGACCCAAAGATGTACTTTAGCGGATTAACGATTTGGGGAATGTAATGATTTAGGAAATGTATTTGTGTAATTCACTACATTAACAGATTAAAGGCAAAAACATGATTATCTAAATGGATGCTGAAAAAGCAATTTGGTAATACCTACTTCATTCATGATTTAAAAGTTTAGCCATCTGGGGATCTTCTTTAGGTTGACAAAACTATTGACTAAAAGCCTACAGAAAGTGCCATACCTAGTGTGGAGTCAAAACAATCCATAAACTAAAGTGGTATGTTTTAGCATATGCATTGAATGCTTTGTCTGTTGGTGATTTGGTGGGGTTTTTTTTGGAGGGGGTAGTTCCTTTCCTTCTGGTACATTTTGACAGGATTAGAAGCAAGATAGAATCATTTGGTGACTTTCAGACCTTTGCAGAGTCTTCTAATGATGCCATTCTCCCTCCTTGGTTCAGCAGAAGCCCTTCAAACTGGCTCCTGGGACAGACACTGTGATATGTATGGCCTTTTGCTGACTTCCTTTCAGGCACCAGTCTTGTTGTGTGCCCAATCCCCTGAGACTTCCTTAAGGAGATCTTTGTGTTAATTGCTACCTAGAGGACATAATTTGGATCTAATTGAGGCCATATTGTCATTCTTCAGAACCTTTACAGTGGACAAAGACAGGGATAAAATTTTGTAAAAATAGCTATACACTTCCAACTCAAATAATGAATTATTTCTACCTTTTTGCTTTCCCTGAAAATCTGAGCTGCCCGTGGCAGTAAAAAGTAACATGGCAGCTTATTTCTTAATATTGAAGTATGAGCCAGCAATGAAAAATTGTGTATATTATGTATCTTTTGTAGCCTAGAAAAAGCATAATTTTCTATTAAAAAATTAAAGAGGACCGTCCTTTCACTATCTGAAACTAAGCAGCCAGCGCCTTATTCTTCTACATTTTTAATGCACACTAATTTTTCCCTCTTTAGTAGTATTGTCATTGTAATTATGAATGAAGCGTGTAGAAAAAAGCCTGAAAGCTCTTGCCAACTGAAAGGCAGACTCACAGCCTTTAGGGGTCTGTCGCCCTCTCCAGATGGTCCGGGGTGGGTGGATGGATGTCGCAGTGCTTTCTGGGAAATGTAGTTCACATGGAAACCAGGTAGCTCGCGCGCACGCGCAGTTGAACCTAGTCGTATCAGCTCGGGGCTTTGAGCTTATTGGGCTTTCTGGCAGAGCTGGCGTGATCGGGAGCTTGCGAGGCTGGCCTGCAAGCCTGGTGGGAGTGCACAGAGGCCTCGGCGGCAGGTGCGGGCCTCGGGCCCTGATTCAGGGTCCCGCGGCCCGAGCAGCGGTCAAGGAAGCCTCCGGCTTCAGGTTAGGGAGTCAGATCCGCCTTGAGCGGATCGCCTGCAGCCTTTCCATTTGGGAGCTGAAACTTTGTTTCTTCATTTCTGTCAGTCTTTGGTACTGGCCAGTGTCTTACAGTGAATTCCACAATCCGAGGGTTTTTTGTTGTTGGTTTTTGGTTTTGGTTTTGTTTTTTTCTGTACCTATGCTCTAAGGTTTTACTGTTGGACAGAAGCAGTAGGATGCTGGGCATGGAGCCCAGGACGAGTTAATATCTTGTGCTCTACAGGATCTGCACCTCCAGCTCCTCTTCTCTAAAATTTAAATTGAGTTCTGGCTAGTGATGCCGTTCCTCGAGCGAGTGTGTGTGTGTTTGTTAATTTAAGTGACATTCTTTTGACCAGAGGCAAAGGTCCATGAGGAAGAGTGGACTAATTTCTAGTTGGTGGAATCTGAAAAGGACATGCATTCTGCAGTCATTTCTTTCACTTGCAGTGTCCAAGTGCAGATATGTGGAATATTTGTGCTTTTCTCTTACCTCCATGAGTTGCACACAATGGTGTGCTTCACCTTGTAATGAACTTGATACCTGTGACTATTTAGTTCGGTTCATCTTTATTCATAATCTCTAGCAAAAAGGTCCCAGGCACGCTAACATAATGTGCTTGTTGCCCACTTCTGGGTTTGGTATTCATGCCCAGGTTCCCTTGGCCTGGGAGGTTGGGTTGCCCAGATGCTCAGCAGGTGTTTCCCAGCCTGGTCTGGCCCAGTGAGGGCTGGCGAGCAGCCAGGATGAGTAGACCTCACAGCTTCTTTCTCTGCCTCAGGTGTCTTCTCAGGGGGAGCTACAGAGGGAGAGAAATGACCAAGAGGTTGCTGCCAGCCCAGGTTCAGGTGAGTAAAGGCCACTTCTTTTTTGAGTTGCCTTTGAGCTGCAGGGTGGGGGGTGGATTATTCCATCCTTGCCTGATCTTCTCTGGGCTGTAGAGCCTAAGGAGGAACAGAAGCTGCTATAAGGTGAAGCCCTAACTCCTGAAGGAGTTTTTCTATGCCTTAGGCCAGTTTCCAAGAAATGTCTCTAGGAATCAGTTGGTAGCCATTGCCCAGGAGTTAACTGCCCTCCCTCACCCCCACTTATTGAGCAGAGACTGTTATCTGGTCCCCTAGTTTTTGCATCCTCATGGAGAAGAAAGATTTCAACAAGACATACAAAGAACCTCCGCAAGCAAGGTTTTAGCAGAGTAGATGCTTCCTTGTACAGGCAGAGGACGTGGAATCAGGCCAAAAAGTATCAGTACAGTTTTTAATACTATTTTCTACTTAAACCTTTTGACTAGTGGAAAGCTTACCCTTCCCCGATATGTTAACCTACTTGAGTTCTTGTGACCTGATTGTAGGACTGGTGTCATCATCACTTGTCTCATTAATGTTCATTGGTTCCAATATCCTGAGCTTAAACAATAGAACGGTGTCCCTATACCAGCCCCTACCTTCACACGCATATCTAACTTCCTCCTAATCTTTAGAAGTGATTCTGGGCTGTATCCAAAGGAACAGAAAGAAAAGGTTACATAGGATGAATACAGAAGCAGAGCACAGGAACTGATAAGTTCAAGTTTTTTTTTTTTTATGTAGACTTGTCCCCATGCACAGTTCTGCATGATGCAAGACAAGGATGCTGTATTTGAGCTTTCGGAGGGCACAGTGTCACCTACTGTATACATGAATTTATGCTGGAGAATGAAGGTGATGTCCAGAAGTACTTGCTTGGTTTGATACACTCAACACCCTCACAGGATTGCTTCTCAGTCAAGCTATCTGTGGGCATAGTCTGGAGTAGGCAGGCATGGGTTTGCTGTTCCAGGAGCCTGTGACATTCAGGGATGTGGCCGTGTCCTTCAGCCAGGATGAGTGGTTGCACCTGGACCCTGCTCAGAGAACCCTGTACAGAGAGGTGATGCTGGAGAACTACAGCAACCTGGCCTCGCTGGGTAAGGAGCTCCCTGGGGTTAAGAGTCTGCCATGGAAGCACGTGGTCCCTGCCCACCACCTAGGAGGACACGTGCAGGGTTGGGCCTGTGGATGGGTTCAGTCATGGCTGCTCTTTCCCTTGGCTATTCTGAGAAATCTGAACACAGCTGAGTTGACAAAGAATACCTTCCCTTGTGTTTTTCCTTTCGCTATGGGTCCCCTAAGCTATCCCACCAAGAGGAGCACCGAGCCAGAGCCTGACTCAGATCCTGAGGCTTCTGGACAACCTCTGGAGCCCAGTTTCAGGCTGCTTTCTAAACAAAGTTTCTCCTCCAGTGCATGGTACCCCGCCCTTAAGGTCTACTTGGGCTGGATCTCTGCCAGTATGGCCACTCATGTCTTCTTGTTCATGAACAGGGATTCTGTTTTCCAAGCCAAAGGTCATCTCCCAGTTAGAGCAAGCAGAAGACTTCCAGATGGTGGAAAGTGGAGTGTTTCAAGGTGTATACCTCAGTAAGTGGCAGAGGGAGTGGGACTTGAACCTGGCACTTCCTACATTCCTGGACACGTTAAGGGATTATGCTCAGAGGACACCGGCTAGGGACCTCCTTTGAGCCAGCACATGAGGGTTGCTGGCAAGGACATGTCTCCTTTTTGTTTCTGATCATCCGGTTCAGAGGGTGAGGTGAATTGTCCAAGCAGGAGTTGGACTTTGTCAAGTGCCTCTTGTCGTTTGAAAGCATGTGCTGCCATGTGATGTGTGTTGAATGTTTATCATTCTTGATCCTTCCACTGTTCTCATCTGTGCCTGCTGGAATGCTCTCTTGTGAATTTGTCACTGTGCCTGTGTGTGTCCCTAACAAAGGGCTTTGAAGTGGTAGTTGGTTAATCTGATCTAATCTCCCCAGTAGCAGGTGTGTGCAAGCTCCTTGCTACCTGCCCAAATGTTTTGGATTCAAGAATGAAACACACACACACACACACACACACACACACCACACACACCCCTTCTATTTTAATATGTCTTGAACAGCTCAATGGCTGGGCACTTTCAAACCTTCCTGCAGCTAATGTTCTCTTCCCTCTGATATTCCTGAATTATTGCTTTCTAAAACCTATTTTCTCTCTTGGCCGCCATGGACCCAGGCCTGTAGCCTTTATGGGCCATGACCCCTGACTCTTACATCTTGGAAGTGTCTCTGTCTCTCCTACACTTCACAGGCTGGGACCTTCTCCTCCCAGGCAGTGGCAAGTCTTTCTCCTCAAGTGCCTTGCCCGAGAACCTCAAAGTCCCGCCTCTGTCTCCCTGCCCAGCCATTGGCCACGGCACCTTCATTTACAAATTAGAACCAGTTGGGGACAGGGACCATCAGCATCTCACAAGCAGATATGCAAATTTCCATGCAATCTAGGAACCCAATTAACATAGTAAAAACAATAAACTAAATCCACAACGGGGCTCTAGCTCTGTATTTACTGAACATCACAGAAATATGGGAGGAAAAGAATGAGGGCTATTTTACAGAAATCTTTAACAGAGTTTTACAAGGGATAAAGCTTTACCAACTCCAGCTGACCCAGGTAACAGACCGATGCTATCATGTGATACACAAATGCTACTACTGACTTTATGGCAGGTATTTATTTTATAAGGTTGGTTTTCAACCTATTTTTTTTTTCCTTTCTACAAGTGACTACCACATCATGCATTGTTCTCTAGGTCCAGGGCGTGGAATTAGACTAAAATTACATATTAGCTAAAGCTTTTAAAAGTTGGTTGCATGGAAAAACCCAAGGGAAGTAAGGGCAGCTGTTACATTGTTCTTGAAAAGGCAGGTAAACAAACAGGCTAAGTGCATAAGTAGGGTAGCAGTCCTAATTCTTAAGCGATCTCTAGGTATATTAATTAACTCTGGCTATGAGGTCCAACAAAAGTCCAGTCTTTTCGAATGTAAGAGGTTTTCATGACGAGGTGTTACCATACTGTCTTAGGCTTTTGACTTTTTTGTCTGTAACTCAATATCCATTGTTAAGGAAAACCAACAAAAGTATATGTATATTGTAAATACATGACAAGGTAGGTGTGCCAAATGGTGACAGTATAGAATTTAAGCAGGTTTGCAGATACTCATCAAGTCCTTCTTGACTGTGACATTTGCAAGCCATATATAGCAGATATGTGGTTCCTGGTATGTACAGCTAAGTTTGTTAGACTCTGGTTGCCTAAGTACCCACTTTCCTGTTCTGCATTGGATTTTATCTTTGTTTCTGGTGCCAGAGGAAAATTCTCTCGGGCTCAGTTGCTTACCCAGAATTCACTTTGTTGTGGCAGTAGCTGGGGCATTCTGAATCAGTTTCGTCTTGGGTTGCCATTCAGGAACTGTCTTTAGATTTTCGTTGTTTTATGAGGATATTTTCTATCAATAATTTTTTAAGACACACACACACACACACACACGTCTGAAGTTCTTCCTCCTCTCCTTTAGACATAGGTTTTACAGTAGAATTCTGACATGAGATTTCTTTTTCCCCATCAATAGTGTCCACACTTGGCTCCACTCTGACTTTGAGCAACGGGTGTTGATAACAAGCCCTCTGTTTGAGTCTATTTCTCAGTTTTTCTATATCGGTAACTTCTTTTATGATCAAGAGGATGAAAGCTCATTTGTAAAATATATTCATTTCTTTTGAATCAATGATTTCCTTTCTTACAGTGTACCCGTACTCTCCTGGCTCTTATTTGGATTTTATCTTTTTCTTACATTAATTTATTTATTTTGTTCGGGGTGATAGTTTGGGGATGAGCCCTAGCATGAGTGTGCAGCTGAGGACAGCTTCCAGGAGCCAGTGCTTTCCTTCGACCACTTGAGTCTAAGACTGAGCTAAGTTGATGAAGGCAGCGTGATCCCCATCCAGCCATCATCAGTATAGTTACCTCCACTACACATGGCTTTGGTTTTCTTTGTCCTTATATGCTTCTCATAAGGCCACAGTTACCTCTTTGGGAATTTGGTTACGTGGCTGTTGAATGGAAAGTTTGCTCTTGCCTGGCTCTTCCCTGTAATTCACAGAGCACTGGCCTTTGCACGGTCTATTGAGGGAAGGCTCATTACAACATTAGCACTCTGACAAGGGCCAGAGTGGCACCGTTGAGACTGACACTGTCTCACAGGTTCTTGGGGCAGGGGCTCCTCATCCCTTTTTCCTTCCCTTCCTCCTCTTCCTCCCTGCAGCTTTATTTGGGGATTTAACTGAGTATACTGACCCCTGACCTGGGTGATGAAATTGAATAGTAACACAAGCTGTGCTCAGAAATACCTGAAGCTTTGTTGCTAAATCCAGACTGGCACCTCTTCCTACTGTTAGAGCTGCCATCTGAGGTCCTCAGCCCACCTTCACACACACACACACACACACACACACACACACACATAGATACACAGGCACACACACAGACACACACACATACCCGGAGAGAGACGCAGGCACATACACATAGACACACACAGGTGTACACACACATACACAGAGACGCACAGTTACACACACAGAGACACACAGGTCCAGACACAGACACACACACACACACACACACACACACACACGTTTCTTTAGACCTTTCCCTTCAGGCATTTCTACCCTCCTCTACTTATTGTCCTTATCCTAACCTTTCCTAAGATTTTGAGATTGGATTTGTTAGCTGTGTGAAGTGATTTTGAGTTTGGATTTGCTAACTGTGTCATGTATTTTTATATCATTTTCTTTTATTCTCTGTGCAAGTGTTGCTTACATTTTGTTTAATTTAGGATGGAAGAGCTTGTTTGAACCCATAGTTTCCAAAGAAGAAAATAAGGAAGTCTTGAAAAACCAGAGAGTGGATGGCTTTTTTGACTTCATTTTGGGAAAAACGTGTGTGAATAAGGAACAGTTAGAGGAGCAACCAGGCAATAAGAAAAACCCTTTCAGCGAAATGCTGCTTTCTGTTAGAAGAGACTATATACAAGAAAGGGGCTTTCCGGGATCGAACTTGTGAGAAATCCTGGTATAAAGCCTCCATTTCCTAGGAAACCTGGAGTTGTCTCCAGAGGAAGAAAGCCTGGCTCCCACCAGTACTCGGTTCTATTCAAACAACTGGGATTCAATACAGTGCGCAAGTTTTATAAATGTAACATCTGTGGGAAAGTCTTTCTCCACAGTTCTTCCCTAAGCAAACATCAGAGGATTCATACTGGAGAGAAGCTCTACAACTGTAAGGAATGTCAGAAGGCTTTCAGCCAAAGCTCGTCCCTGACACAGCACCTGAGAGTCCATACTGGAGAAAAGCCATACATCTGTAGTGAATGTGGGAAGGCCTTCAGCTTCACCACCTCTCTCATTGGGCATCAGAGGATGCACACTGGAGAGAGACCCTATAAATGTAAGGAATGTGGCAAGACCTTCAAAGGCAGCTCATCCCTTAATAATCACCAACGGATCCACACTGGAGAAAAGCCTTACAAGTGTAACGAGTGTGGGAGAGCCTTTAGCCAGTGCTCATCTCTCATCCAGCATCATAGAATTCACACTGGGGAGAAACCATACGAATGTAGCCAGTGTGGGAAAGCCTTTACATCAATATCACGGCTGAGCAGACACCATCGCATTCATACCGGAGAGAAGCCCTTTCACTGTAATATGTGTGGCAAAGTGTTCAGTTACCACTCAGCCTTGATTATACATCAGAGGATTCACACTGGAGAGAAACCATATGCATGCAAGGAATGTGGGAAAGCCTTCAGCCAAAGCTCAGCACTTATCCAACATCAAAGAATCCACACTGGAGAAAAGCCGTACAAGTGGACGAATGCGGGAAGGCCTTTTCCTGGATCTCACGGCTTAACATCCACCACAGAATCCACACGGGAGAGAAGCCTTATCACTGCAAAGAATGTGGGAAAGCTTTTAGTTCCCACTCTGCAGTCAATACTCATAGAAAAATCCACACTGGTGAGAAACCTTATAAATGCAATGACTGTGAAAAAGCCTTCAACCAGAGCTCAGCCCTTATTCAGCATCAGAGAATTCATACCGGAGAGAAACCGTTTAACTGTAAAGTTTGTGGGAAAGCCTTCAGACAGAGTTCGTCGCTTATGACACATATGAGGATTCATACAGGAGAAAAGCCTTATAAATGCAAAGCATGCGGGAAAGCATTCAGTCAGAGCTCATCTCTTGCCAACCACCAGAAGACACATTATTGAGAAAAACCATATAAGTAAAATGCATGTGGTAAATCTGCCTTGAGACATTCATTCCATAATGAGTGTAACAGAATTCATCTGGAGAGTGATGAGTGGTAGTTAGTTGGGGGTGAGCATGAAGTTAGATTTCAGGAAACATCCGGCATTTGTGATACAGTATAAACTTGTGTTTGGAAAACATAAATAGAATCTTTTCCACCTGTTCTGAAGTTTGACTGGCACACGGAGTTGACACTGAGATTGAGGGATTAATATTTTCTTTCTAGTGATGCAGACTTAATAGCCACCAGCTTTTTAAACATCACTGGGGACCTGCTGATTTAGGTAAAAGTGCATACTTCAGACCAGTCTAGGATCTATGTTGGACAATGCCTTAGAATGTGAATGCAAAATAGCCAAATTAAAAAAAAAAAGAGAAAAGAAGTCTACATAGGTAACTCACAGCTGCCTCATGATCACTAAAGTTTGCTTTTTAATACTCTGGAAACAAGTTCTTGTTTATTGTTAAAATTTTTGGTTCATTTTTCCTTTCGCTATTGCTGGATTTTCTTGGTCCTGCCAGCAACATGAAGACTTCCAGTATAATTTAAAGCTTAGGCCTTTTGCTGAGGCAGTCTCCCAGCTGCAGTTTAAACTTAACCCAATTATACTAGCTTGAGAACAGCCACAGGGCTAGTTCTATTACCCCCACCCCTCCAGTCTCTGTCTACTTCCGAATCTCTCCCTTCTTGCCTCACCTGTGTTACTCTCTCTGACTCGAAGGTCCACCTTCATGCTTCCTGCCCCAGCTATTGGCCATTAGATCTTTATCACAACCAATCCACCACATGTCAACACCTGATAAATCTCTTAGGTTGCTTTAGACAGGTGAAGAAGGGTGAACATTTACAAAGTAGAAAATCCAGTAATGGGCATAAAAATGACAGTATGAAAATCCTACTAGCACTTAGTTGTCTGCCTGTACAGAATTGACAATTAAAAATACAGAGACAAATCTTAATGCAATTTGAGGAAGGTCAGCGCAACAATTTCACTAAGCTGAGAAGAAAAGCACCTGAGTATGCAGGTGTATTATTTCTTGCATTATCTTCCCACAATTTCCCACCTCTGGTTCAGACCTGAAAGCACTTTAAGGCACAAAATGCATGGTGTCTCTACTTGTTTTTCTCAGAGAGTAATTCCCTTTGCTGTATTAAATTATGAGGTAAAGATTCCTCAGACAAGCCGGGCAGTGGTGGCACACGTCTTTAATCCCAGCACTTGGGAGGCAGAAGCAGGGGATTTCTGAGTTCGAGGCCAGTCTGGTCTACAGAGTGAGTTCCAGGACAGCCAGGGCTACACAGAGAAACCCTGTCTCGAAAAAACCAAAAACCAAAAAAAAAAAAAAAAATCAGACAAATGCTTTTGAAATTTTATTTACACACACACAGTTCATTAGAAATGAGAAATTATGTCACAATGTAGCACTGTGCTCCCTGTAGCAATTATGCACTGTTTATATATAGACTTCTAAGTCAACTTCTTAAGCCTGTGAAATATTTAGAGCTTCCTGAGTCTTGTGAGTCACCTTTTTCCTGTTAACATTCGAGGTAAATTCAAAACATAGAACACCACCCCCTCCATCCTTCCTCTTCTGCAACATTCCCTGTGCCTTAGAGTAGTAATATAGATGTCTGATTGTTTTCTTCCATTCATGGCTGAGCACTGGGTCAGTATGTCACAGCAACAGTCTGCATTCTTAGTACCAAGACCAACTGTGACCCACAACAGCTACCTCCCCTGGGGAGGGGTGTTTCCCAGGTCAGGGGAGATTGCAATCCCATGATTAAAACAGTTTACTATGGAGTGAGAATTTTGGTTTCTTTTAAAATATAGAAATGTTTTGAGAATATTTTGTTTGAATCCCAGGCGTGGGATATGGGGCTGCTTCAGATAGTCCACAGCAACAGACTATGACATGCCCCATGCTCTGACAGGGTCATGATTTTGCAGCTGCAGATAGTTTCTGCCAGTGTATGACTGTCGGAACTCTGGGGACTCTTAAGAGGGTATATAAATGCAAGAGCCCCTGAGAGGGGTGTGGCAGCTCATGCCCTCCTGTGTTTGCTGTTGCTGGTTTCTGGTTGGAGATATCCTGACTACAAAGATCAGAATTATCCTAAGGAACTCAAAGCTCCTCCTCAGCAGGAAGTAGTCTGTGTGAATATCATTATATTCACACCCCTTTTCCCCTCTAGCCTTTTCTCTCCCACCTAGTGTTGGGGGTTTGGAAGGGATAAGGGTAGAGAAGGTGGGAGAAAAAAGAATGTACAAAGTAGCCAAAAGTCAGGTATATAGTACTACTCTTGCAAAAGGCCCTAGTTCAATTCCCAGCACCCGTGTGGGTGATTCCTAACTTCCTGTAACTTCAGCTCCCGGGAACCCACGGCTTTTGGCCTACATGGGCATGTGAGCATACACACATTTAAAAAAGTTTTCTCCCACAACCAGTGTTAATAACCATGGTAATCTGTTCCAGTAATCACAAGTGTTTCGAAGGTATTAAACAAAATAATAGTAGTAGTTTCCCCTACTGGAAACTAGGATCTCCCCAGCCACAGTTTTTGCCCTGGAAAATAGAAGTTTTCTCCTGTGGAGCAGGGTTTAAATGAAAATGGAAACTCCTGGTTGTACCCATACTGTGTTCGTAGTTGAACAAGACTGTTGGCCTCAGCTCTCCCCGCCCAGGAGCCTGCACAGCGCTTTTGAGCACTTGTAAGTGAGCTAGCATGGAGGTGTCTTCCAGCTCAGGCCAAACCCTGATTTCTCCATGCTCCACATTCTGCAACTAAAGTATGTGATATCTCAGCAACAGGGACTTTCATTTAGTTCTGGAAACAAACAATAACAACAAAAACAGATAAATTGCTTTTGTAGATATGAGGTTATAGGGCCTCTATGGTCTGTGATACTGAGGGAGACAACACAGACCTGGACTGGGATTTTCACTCAACAGACTGTGACTTCTGAGAGAGCCTAGGTTCAGCCACGCGGGGCTATTTAAACACCTTCACTGCTGAGTTTTTGTTGTTCTTCAGGCTGATTTTTCCAGATCAGAAAGATACTTGAGGGAGTTAAGGTTATGTATTTCTTTTAAACAAACAAAAAGAACAAAACAACAATGCCCCCCCACCCCCCAGAGGTTAGGGACAGCCAGGATCTCTGAAGGTCCATTACTGTTCTAACCCAAATGGCAATTGATCTTAGGATTCAGCAGCTAGCTGGATTAAAAAAAAAAAAAAAAAAAAAATCAAAAGGCATTCAATCAATTACTTTTATTTTTTAATCCTCCTGCTTTCTGAAGCCATCCGGGCTGCACATCAAGGTCCATGTCACATTGTTTTCTGTGTATTGTACACGGTATAATAATTTAAATTGCCATGATTAGTGATGTGGGCTACACCAGATTCTCCTAGAGTGTTTTTTGTTTGTTTGTTTGTTTTGGTTTTGGTTTTAGTCTCACTATGTAGTCCTGGCTGTCCTGTAACACCATATACAGTCAGTCAGGCCGGCCTGGTACCTGTAGGTACCTCGCTCCTAAACCCTAAATTCCGGTGTTATTCTGTCACATTTCTTCACCCTCTTAGCAACAAGTCTGAGGACTAAGAGAGCCAGGACAGGTTTGCTGGGTTTGCAGTGCACTACAACTGGACTCACTTTCAGAGCTAGCCTGGTCCCGATGCCTTCTGGGAGTGTAGTCAGAAAGACCCGGAGGCATGCCGGGAGTAGTAGTTCTCTTGGGCTTCTCCCGGTGGCGGGGCTGCTCGCGGCGTTTTGGGGGGCTCCTGACCGAGGTGATCCTGACTGTGCCGGGAGAGCGCGTCTGGGACCGACATCCTCGAGACTGCTCGTGCTGAGATCAGCGGGAGCGAGCACCTGCGTCCGTGAGTTGGGCGAAGGGGGCGGGCGGGGCTTAGCGGGCGGTGGGCTTCCCGGCGGGCCCGGCGCGGCCTGGCTACTGCTTTGCGGCCTCTGGCTCGGGACCCTTCAGCAGGCTCGGCCCGCCGCGGAGCGCGCCTGGGCCCAGACTGCTGAGCCGGAGGCCTGTGCATCTTCTGTAGCATCTTAGCGATGCAGATCTTAAAATCAACAGCCGATACCTAGCAGTCTAGTCTAACTTAATGAATTAGCGCATCTAGTAGCAAGTTACAGGCCCCTTGGCCCTTCATTGTGCCTATGGTGCAAATGAAGAAACCAAGGCACAGTGTGGCCGGAGCATTCGCTGAGTCTTGATCGGAGCCTTAAACTGGAAGCAGAATTTCCTTCCCATCTGTACTGCTTGCTGTGTCTTGTCACTTTGGGCAGGATGTGAACCCCTTGGCTGTCCACCTCAGCCACGTCGACAGTACAGCCCCACCTCTGCTGCAGAGGACTGGTTCCAAGAATTCCCAAACAGCTAACACTTAAGTTCTTGAGGTAGACAGACACAGCATTTGCCGAGAACTTGGACACATTATCCTTTGTATTTTAAATCAGTCATATCCAGTCTTTTGACATTGCCACGATTTTTGTACAAGGTGCCAACAGGCCTGTAGATGGCTGTGGAGGGATCAGTTAAGAAAGTAGAAGTGTGATTAATGTACAGAAGGGATATAGTTTTGACAGCTTGGCTTGGTCAGCGTTCTTATCATTTGGTACCATTATGGGTGGGTTTTAAAACTTTATTTTTATGTGTGTATGTTTGTGTCTGCACCTATGAGTACATAGTACCTAAGGAGGTCAGAGAGGATGTTGGATCCCTTGGAGTTACAAGTAGCTGTGGATAGCCCAATGTGGGTTCTGATAGTCAAACTTCTCTGCGAACAAGGGAAGTGCTTTTAATCACCAAGCCACCTCTCCAGAACCCCTTTGTGGGTGTCTTTACCCTCCTGGCTCTAAGCCTTCCCTTTGTACCAGAATCCCTTACTACACCTTTTTTCCTTTCCAGACATACTTACTTGGTCAGCACTCAGCTCTCCTTTGGCAGGAAAACTAAGAAGGGAAATGGCTGTGGATTTGCTGTCTGCCCGAGGCACAGTAAGTGAAGCTTGTCTTTTTGTAAATGCTTTCTGACTCAGATGTGGATGTGTTTCCATTTTTTTGCTCCTGTCACTTTTCTCCCTTGCAAAATTAACATTTAATAGGGGTATGCAAACTCCAGATTGAAGCTGACCTGCAAGGAGAAGATACAAAAGCCTCCCTCTTTACACTTATCAAAGGATTCTGCCAGGTTCACAACAGATGATAGCCTATAATGACTGTCTCATAAAACATGCCAGGTGCTTTCTTTTTTAAATGGGGAATCCTGTAGATGGAATGTCTACCCCATTTTGTTAGCCAAAGAGAGAGGTATGAGGGTCTCTCTACCACTGGATCTCTCCTCCGGCTCGATCCCAGAATTATCTCTTCTCCCTATTGTCCCACTTCCTATTTCCTGCCTAAGCCAGAGGCCATTGGATTTATTATCAATACATCCATACAAATTTATTAATTATTATAATTAAATTACTGTACATCCATAAAAATTTATTATCGATATATCCATATAGACATAAGACATAATTTAAAATGTCTTCTGTGGCCTTCATTTGCCAGGGAAACTTGGTCCTTTTCTTTTGGGTTCTTACTTTCAGTGTAAAAGAATCTAAAAATGTACTCAGAAGGAAGCTTGAAGAAAATGTTATTAGAGTTTGAGAAAAATAACACAGCAGGCAAGCTGTAAGTGCTGGCAGCTGCCAGGAGGAGTGAGCTAGGGTCCAAGAAAGGCAGGTGCAGCCATGGAGATCAGCAAGCGGCATGAAAGGCAAACTGTAGACTTTAGGTCTGGTTCTTCCTCTCAGCCCCATGCTCTCAGAAATAAGACCGAGACTCAAAATATATTTACAAATACCTTGGCCATATAGCTAGGCTCTTCTTTGACTAGATCATAACTAAAATATCCCAATTATTTTAACCTACATTCTGCCGCCTGGCTGGTTACCTGTGCTCACGTACCATGTATCCACCTCCTCACATCTTCCCAAGTGGATCTCTCGCCTGGCTCTATCCCAGAATTCTCTCTCCTCCCGGATGTCACACTTCCTATCTCCTGCCTAAGCCATAGGCCATCAGACTTATTATTGGCAGATACTATATCCATACAGACATAAGATATTCTCTCTACAGCAAACAGTTGTGTGGTGAGGGAGGCATCTTCAGAGGATGAGTGAGAAACCCCAGAATGCCAAGGAAAGCATGTTTAGGATTTTAGCCAAAAAGAAAAAAAAATTAAAAGGAAAAGTTAGAGTTGTCAGAATAACTCTAAAAATTGGGCAAACTCCAAGGTGGACGGAAACCTACAAGATACTGCCCAAAGGCTTCTGGGAAGGCTGAGTACATTATTTCATTAAGAGATAATTAGTCTTTAGCATGTCTTCAAGTGAATCAGATTTTGGGGGTGAGAAGGTGGATAGAGGCAAACTCTGGTCAGGTGATTGACAGGCCCGGCTTAATTAACTGTTTAAATTTTTTTTTGAAAAATTACTATTTTTATTTTATGTGTTTGGATGCTTTGCCTGCATGTATGTCTGCACTGTGTGCTCCAGATGCCCGTGGAGGCCAGAAGAGTTTGCCATATCCCTGGAGCTGGAGTTATATATGGTTGTTGAGATACTGTATACTGGGAATTGAAACTGGATCCTGTGAAAGAGCAGCCAGTGCTGAGCCATCTCCCCAGCTCCTGGATTAACTTTTAAAGGAAGGACACGGTAGTTTGCAAAGCTACTTAGCTAGCTTCAGGCTAGCTTAGACTTGTCAGGTCTCCGTCCAGGGCTAGAGGTAGAGTGTCTATTCTCTTCACCAGAAGAAGGAGCTCTATTAACAAGTCTTAGTAAAGCCAGAGTATTTCCCCCTTTTTCATTGGGTAATTTAAATCCTGAGGAGTGGCAGAGCTGATGTTTACCTGTGTAGTGTACCAGAGGAATGGGAAATGGGGTCTCAAGCCAGCCAAGCAGCATGATTCATCCTCAGTGGTCTCTTCTTGTGCCAGGAACCATTTGTGAACCCCAAAAGGCCACCAAGGAGTCATTTCCAGGTTCAGTTAAGGGGTTCTATCTCAAAAAGTAAGGTAGGAAGCAATAGAGCACCAGACCCACCACCTGTCTCTGGCCTCCACACACATGCACAAGTGGAAATACATGCATATGCATATAGCATATACAAGTGAAAAATACAGACATACATTTCATCCATAGAGATGTGGTTACATAATTTACAGAATCTGATGAGTGAAATGTATTGTGCAGTTGAAATGTATTGAGGCAGTTTTGTGAGAAAGGGGTTTTCATAAGAGTCACATGTTACTGTCATGTAATGTGTGAACCATGCATGTAGTTCATGTGTCTAAAGTTTTCTAGTAACAGTGTTAAAGTACACAGTAGCAAGTAACTTAATGTTTTGTTTAATACAGTATTCAAATTATGGAGATACTGAGTGTGTGTGTGCAACTGCATGTGTGTATTTATGTTTGCAGGTATGTGTGTATATGCGTGTGTAAATCAGTCTATAAAGCATTTATATACACAGCACATCTCACTTAGAGTAGCCGTGATTTGTGGTGATGGCCTCTCATGGCTGCCGTTCATCATACTGAGCTGAAAAGTCATAGACAAATTACAAAAAAATAAAAAATTTGAAAACAGACCAAAATATATTACACAGAAATGATAACCCTTGGCTTTTCATCAGAATCAACAGAGTTCAGAAAAAGTCAAATGGTGTTTCATATGTGGAAAGAAACTGTCACCTAGTCTGTATCCAGTGAAGACAGTCTTCAAGAACGGAGGCAAAAACAGGCATTTCCAGACAGAAGGGGATTCAGCTTGTTTGTCGCTAGGAGAACAAAAAATACTTGAAGACGTTATGGTAGGAAAGAAGGAAATGTCCTGGCTGGGCATTCAGGCTAGAGCATTAGAAAGGTAACTGTGTAAGTATGAGGGCCTCTTTAGAAGGCTCCCCAAACCAAGATCCTGTACACAGATCCAGGGATGCTGGAGGAAGGCCTGGTGTACTATTAAGGAAGATCCTCATTCAGTCTTGCTGTGGTGTCTCCTTTGCCTTTAAATGAAAGCTCTACAGGAGTATGCTCTGTAGTGTCTCAGGAACTGTACCAACTGGGAACATCCAGGAGCCGTAGCGTAAAGAAGAGATGATAATGTCCTGTATACTTGTAAGTTTTTTCTGGTATTCTGTGAAAAAATATGTTTGCTGTAAAGAAGAAATAAGGATGTATACTATAATTCTTAGAAACTGGTGAAGAGATGATAATGTCCTGTATACTTGTAAGTTTTTTCTGGTATTCTGTGAAAGAATATGTTTGCTGTAGAGAAGAAATAAGGATGTACGCTATAATTCTTAGAAACTGGTGATAATTCAAAGTGTATATTAGTTGCTCTCTTGTTGCTAGGACAAAATTTCTGACAGAAGCAACTTAAAAGAGGAAGAATTTATTGGCTCATGGTTTCAGGGACTACAGTCCGTCATGACAGGAAAAGGAACATTGGAGCAGATTGGACTAGGACAGTGGTAATGTTCACTACAGCTTGTTCACATCTGGATAGGTCAGGAAGCAGAAAGCTCTAACTGAATCAGAAATGGTATTGCCTCCAGGACCTACCCCAGTGACCCACTTCTGCTGGCTAGACCACAGCTCCAAAAGCATACAGTCTCTCAGCTGGACACCAAGTGAGTGAAGACAGCTCACATCCAGATCTTCAAGGCATAATATTGAAGTTGATTTAGAAATTGAGTTGGATTCTGGCTGTTTTAGTGGTTACTGGGGACTGATCCTAGGGGCTCATGTTTACCAGGCAAGTGCTCTGCTACGGATCTCTCTTTATCCTAAATGGTAACCTGAAACAACTCAGGGGCTGAGTATGTAGTTCACGGGTAGAGCATGTGTTTAACATGACTGAAGCCCTAGGTTTCATCTCCAGCACTGGAAACAAATTTGAAAGAAAGGAACAAACATAGAAAAATTGTGAGGATGTTAAGAAATTAATGAAAGATTACTTTCCCCCCTATCCACAAACACCAAAGCATAATTAGGGAAGTGTCCTGGGTGTTTTGTGTATACCCTACATAGATATATACATGTATAAAACTTTTCAAAGATTGTTTTATAGCTTTCCTTTTCATATGAATCAATTGTATATTAAGACAAAGTCTGGTGCCAGGGGTACAAATTTACCTCACTTTTGTTTAACGGCTGTACATATTTCATGTAACGTGTATTATCATTTGTATATCCATTGCCTTATAATATATATGTACATTAATTATCCTTAAATTTTCACCTCTGTTGAGGTTAATATTATGAATAGAGTGGCAGCTCTGCTTAGCTTTGCAGCCATGTTCACAGCCAGAGGCGCACCACAGCTAAAAACGGCCAGCCAGAAACACCAGCCCTGGCACCTATGAGATGCTGTCATGGGAGATGGCTCTGCTAATATCCCGAGACAGGGTCTCCACAAGGTTGGGCCGAGCCCAGACCATCCCACCATCCATCCAGGTAGAAATGAGACTCTAATGCTTAAAGATTATCCAAAGACTTTATATGTTTGGTAATGCTCAAATAACAAGATGCCCCACAATTAGAGGTGCATCCCAATATCTACCCTTATGATATAAGTTGTTACCCAGGACTGCTCTCCATACATGTGTGGTCTTCCGTGGCTCCTATATCTTTCCTCCCTCGCTCCTCCTCTTCCTCTCCTCGTCCTTCTCCTTCCGACTCCTCACTCCGCTTACCTCTCAGACAGCCCAATCGCTGAGCTTTATACAAATACAGTGGGAAGATATCCCACACACCTCTATGTTGATTTTTTTTTCCTGTGCAGCGGTTTACCACAGATTCAGTGTTTAGAATAGCACAGATCGATTGTCTCACAGTTCCGGAAGTCAGAAGTCTTACACTGTTTTACTGTTAAGCTGTCCACAGGGGTGGTTCTTTAGATACCGGGAGGGAAAACCTGTTCCTTGTCCTTTTCACCGCCTAGCGGTTAGTTATGTCACGTGGGCTTCTCTTACAGCTCAGTCTTCTAGTGAGGGCCATCGTCACCACAGCTCTACCTGCATGTTCATCTACGTAGTCTGCTCATGGCTCAGTCCTTAAAGTAAACAGAATTGCAGAGTTGCTTTCATTATGCATGTGACAGGTCTTGTCACCAGTGTACCAGGAACCATTAATTAGACGTAGTTAATGTTGCATTCAGCTCCCAAGAGCATGTCCCTACCTAGTACTGATATTGTTCCTCGAAGCAGAGTCGGTTCCAGTGGTAAATGTGCAAGGCTAAAGTGACCTGACTTCCCCATGTTGATGGATTCTAGTAAACTACCCACAGCATTGTTCCGAAGTTCACTACCTTCATGTGTTATAGTAGAATCTCTGCACTCTGTCATACTTGGGAGCTGTTTCTTTTGGCAGAAATTACTTTGCTTGCTGTCTGTCTGTCTGTCTGTCTATCTATCTACCTACCTACCTACCTACCTACCTACCTACCTACCTACCTACCTGAGACAGGGATTCTCTGTATAGTCCTGGCTGTTCTGGAACTCACTGTACAGACCAGGCTGGTCTGGATCCACCTGCCTCTGCCTCACAGGTGCTGGGATTAAAGACGTGTACCACCACTGCCAGGCTGAAATTACTTTATTGATGACTCTTTGGCACATACATAGTTTTGCAAATTCTATGGTTCTTTTGATTTTCATATTGAATAGAAACCCATCTGTAGTAGCTCAGAAGTCTGTTTACTTGAACTCAATAGCAAGTTTTACCACTTTCTCCCAGTAGTCTCTCGGGAAGGTTACTTAACTTCTTTATTTACTTTTTTATTGTGTGTGTATGAATCACAATACAAGTGTGGAGGTCAGAGGACAGCTTGGAGTCAGCTCTCTTCTACCGTGTGCTCAGGAAGGATCAAACTCAGGTTGGCAAGGCTTGTCAGCAAGTGCCTTTACCTACTGAGTCAACTGCTGACCTAGGTCATTTGACCATTCTAGACCTAGTTTTTCATTTGTAAAATGCTTTAATTATAGCCTCCTCCCTAGAGGGTTTTCATAAGATTTAAAGAAGATAGTACATGCAGAGTTCCTACCACCATCCCTAACATACTTAATAAATCATAATTGTTTTTTCTGTCCATGAATTTCTTTCTGTTTGGTTGGTATTTTCCTCAGCTTTCCTACACTGCTCTACATGTTTTCTGATTTATATTTTTTTTTCTTTTACCTAGATTTTGAGTGAGAGAAGGCTATGCTTGCTTAGAACACTTTAAAATTCTAGGTTTGGATTTTTAAAAATTATTTATTTATTTTATGTATGTGAGTACACTGTAGCTGTCTTCAGACACACCAGAAGAAGGCATTAGATCCCATTACAGATGGTTGTGAGCCACCATGTGGTTGCTGGGAATTGAACCAGGACCTCTGTAAGAGCAGTCAGTGCTCTTAACCTCTGAGCCATCTCTCCAGCCCCTCTAGGTTTGGATTTTATATCCTACTGTCAGGGATTTTAATGTCCAAATCCTCACAGCTTTGATTCCAGCAGGTTCTCAATAAATACTTGTTTACTTAAATGGTTAATAACTATTTTCACAAAATTACATAACTAGATGATTCAAAATACATAGTATTCTGAGATAGTTTTAATTTCTTGGCGTATACCCAGTGTCACCTTCATCCAGATGATAAAGATGGTGGTCTGGGGTAAGCAGGCATGGGTTTGCTGTTCCAGGAGCCTGTGACGTTCAGGGATGTGGCCGTGTCCTTCAGCCAGGATGAGTGGTTGCACCTGGACCCTGCTCAGAGAACCCTGTACAGAGAGGTGATGCTGGAGAACTACAGCAACCTGGCCTCGCTGGGTAAGGAGCTCCCTGGGGTTAAGAGTCTGCCATGGAAGCACGTGGTCCCTGCCCACCACCTGGCCTCGCCAGGAAAGGGTTTTTTCTCTAATGAACAGAGAGTAGAAAATATCTTGAAGCTGCTCCTTTGGGTTCAGAGTCCTCCGTTTTCTATTCCATTATGCTATAGAGAAAAATCAAATCTCTGTGGAGTTGACCATACACATTTTCTCTGACATCTTTTGTGTTCCTGTCTTTCTTTGCCCTTCCTTACAACCTACTCTCAATCTGTTTTCTGCCTCAGGCCAGTGACTAAATTCCAGTTCAGAATCTGAAATTCATAGAAGACATTTAGATGTTAAAAATCATACAGGAATGCCCTGTCTTGGAGAAGTTCATTTCTAGGACTGTGCATGAATTTTGACTTGGTCCTTGTTCCTTGCCCTATGCCCTAAATCCTGGGAAGTGTCCCCTGGGAAGTGATTACACTGTGTCCCACCTTGTAAGACTGAACTTCTCTGATTTCTAGGTCAGGTGAGTGGTTTATGAAGTGGCTCTGGAATTGCCCTTCAGGCCACTCATTCCAACTCCATTCCCTTTCCCATGAGCAGGGTTCCAGGCTTCAGTACCTCCTGTGATTGGCAAGCTGCAAAAAGGGCAAGATCCCTGCATGGAAAGAGAAGCCCCTGAAGACACACGCCCAGGTGAGTCAGCCACTGGGAAATGGCGGCTTAGGAGTCTACCTGAGTATGTCGTGAAGGGCAGTGGGACAGTGACGGTTTTGTGAATAATGAGCCCTGTGGAGATGCTTAGGGCCTCTTGTGTTTAAGTGGATAACTTGTTGGCATGCAGCCATCTAAATGCAGTGATGTAACGTTAATCAAATTTCAGTTTGAATTGAGTAAAGAAAGCTCAGTGTTTCTTAACATGAACTCAAACAAAATCTTTTCATGTAAAGTTAGAGCTAAACTTGAGGTTGGGGATACTCAGACCTTTAGGACAAATTAACTTCACAAACTTACAGATTTTCATAAGATTCCTACAAAGAGAATGCAGTCTTCTGGTGCCAGCTTACAGAAGAAATAAGTCATTTCTCCTCTTGCCTAACAGAGAGGTGGGAAGGGATGAGATAGCAAGAAAGCATGTTATTCTTTCAGTCTGAGGGGAGAGTGCTGCACATGGCTGGCCTGTTCTGTAGTGTTTCATTGTGATTGATGTGTTGAACTTAGATCAAACACAGTTGTGTTTGGGGCTGTAGTAATATTTAATATGCAAACATCATCTTTTTGACAGACCATTTTCCCCTTTCACAGGCTGTGATGAAATTACAGTAGAATGTGAAGTCCCAGTTTTAAGAAAAACATTCTAAATACTTTACAGTTATGACTGTGGGGTTCAGAGGACCAAGAGGGAAAATGCAGTGGAAGTGACTGAGTAGCAGGAGTGAAGAGAGCCGCTGGCTGCCGCCGGCCCGCTGCCAGTAGAGTGGGGATGAGGAAACTGAGGGATTCACAATGCTTAGCTTCCACTTGTCATTTTCCAATGCTCTGTAGGTCCTTAAGTGGTCTGCTCTGTCCTTCCCTGTCTGGATTTCTTTTTCTCTAGAACGACAGTCTCCTATCTTTAGCACTGCTTTGTCTAGTTTATCCCCTTACCCTGCTCCTTAGCCCATTTTCCTCTGAGCATCCCACTCTCCCTCCAGATTCAGGTTCGTGTTTGGGATCAGGCTGCACCAATCCTCTTTTCTATGTGTTGCTGCCAGTCTCGCTGGCTTTCTGATGCATCCGTGTCTCTCTTCTAGCAAAGGAAGAATTAATTCTTCCTATTCTTTTCAGATTTCCAGATTTGGCCAGAGAAAGAAACATTGCCCCCCAAACAAGATGCTTTTACTGAAGAAACGCCTCGTAGGCTGATAAAGAATGGATCCACTAAGTGTGTTTACTGGAAAATCAGCTTTGGAGAGCTTGTGAAATCTGAGAGCCTAGATACAGCACAGGAGCAAGAAAAGGAAGCTCATGAGCCAGGGGCAGCTTCACCCAAGGAAACCACCAGTGAAGACGGAACTCCCACAGGCCCCGAGCTGGGGAAACCCTTGTTCATCAGTAAAGCACTTGTCTCACAAGAGGGTGAGCCCATAGAAAGGGTCCCTGGTATGTATCATACTTCAGAGAAAGATTTATCACAGGATTTTGATTTAATGAGAAGCTTTCAGATTTACCCAGGACAAAAACCTTATGTCTGCAGTGAATGTGGAAAGGGTTTTAGCCAAAGTCTTCATCTTCTAGAGCACAAGAGGATTCACACTGGGGAGAAACCTTACAAATGCAGTGAGTGTGGGAAAAGCTTCAGCCATAGATCTTCCCTCCTGGCTCACCAGAGAACCCACACCGGAGAGAAGCCGTACAAATGTAGTGAGTGTGAGAAAGCATTCGGCAGCAGCTCCACACTCATCAAACACCTGAGGGTGCACACCGGAGAGAAACCTTACCGCTGCCGGGAATGCGGGAAGGCCTTCAGCCAGTGTTCAACTCTCACTGTGCACCAGAGGATTCACACTGGGGAAAAGCTCTATAAGTGTGCTGAGTGCGACAAGGCCTTCAACTGCAGAGCAAAGCTCCATAGACATCAGAGAATCCACACAGGCGAGAAACCTTATAAATGTGCTGAGTGTGGGAAAGGCTACAGTCAGTTTCCATCCCTAGCTGAACATCAGAGACTCCATACTGGAGAGCAGCTTTGCCAGTGCTTGCAGTGTGGGAGAACCTTTACACGTGTGTCTACCCTTATTGAACACCAGAGAATTCATACTGGACAGAAACCATATCAGTGCAACGAATGTGGGAAGACCTTCAACCAGTATTCTTCCTTCAATGAACATCGGAAGATTCATACTGGAGAGAAACTTTACACATGTGAAGAATGTGGGAAAGCCTTTGGCTGTAAATCAAACCTTTATCGGCATCAGAGGATCCATACTGGAGAGAAACCCTATCAGTGTAATCAGTGTGGAAAGGCCTTCAGCCAGTATTCATTCCTAACGGAACACGAGCGAATCCACACTGGAGAGAAGCTCTACAAGTGCATGGAGTGTGGGAAAGCCTATAGTTATAGGTCAAACCTTTGTAGACACAAAAAAGTCCACCTTAAGGAAAAGCTGTATAAATGGAAAGAATATGGGGCACCTTTTATCTATGGCTCGTCCCTTACTCCATATCAGAGATTTCTGAAAGGAGACAAGCCTGAGAGCTTTGATTCATCCCTCTAATCCGTGATAGCAGCCAGAAGAGTAGTGAGTAGAATGCAAATCAAAATAGAGTCAACTTTTTTACTTGTACAGCAAATAGTTGCCACTAAGTCATGGACAGTGGATGTACAAAGAATGCCGGCATCAACCATTTAAGGACTATTACAAAACATGTTAAAATTCTTGAAAAAGTATGAAAGGCCTCACTTAAAAAACAAAATACATGAGTAACTGTTGAGTATAAGCATTGTTTCATGAGAGGGTCATCTCTTTCTAAGAGCTTCTGTGTTAGGAATTTTCTTTTCAAGATAGTCTCTGATGTAGTTAATAATGTGAAGAATTGTGGGGCCTCAGTCCCTAAAATGGTGAGCTGTTATAGAGAGAAGTCCTTTTCATAAAGAGCCACTACAGAGGAAAAGAATACTTTGACTTGTTGTGTGTTAACAATAAAGCTCTTTATGAATTGTCCCTTATACAACATACATGTGTGTATGTATGCATCTATATTCATATATACACATAGAAGACTTTTATGTATATATGGCCATGTCACTTAACAATGGGGATACAGTTAGAAAAGGCTTCAGTAGGCACTTTCATGTTTATAGGAACATCATTGTATCTGCATAGCCCTAGATGATCTGGGTCAGCCAATCAATGTGATCTCTTGAGTTGATCAACATACCATAACTTTTTTTAAAAAAAAAAAAAAAATTTGAGGTTATAATTTAATTACAACATTTCTCCCTTCCCTTTCTCCAAACCCTCCTACACTCTTCCCCACTCTCCTTCAAATCCATGGCCTCTTCTTACTAATTGCTATGCATGCATATACCCATACTTTTTATAGTAATTGCTTTTATTGGTTTGGTTAGTTATTTTAGATAGAGTTTCACTATGTAGCCTAGGATGGCCTTGAACTCATAGACCAGTCTGGCTTTGAACTTGCAGTCTTCCTGCATCGGCCTCCCACGTACTGGGATTAGAGGCATGAGCCATCATGCTTGGTGTAAATTTTATTAGTAGAATATGTATACTTTAAGGATAAAAGTATAGTATAGCAAATGAGTAAACTGGTAATGTAGTTAGTCACCATCACTATGTGTCATGTACTGTATATAACTGTGTGTGCTGTAATGTCGTCTGGCTGCCAGCACTGAGGGTTTCTTTGCACAAATGAGCAATGCATTGTGCCTAAGGTGTTTAATAGTTATAAAGTCATGACAGCTCTGATGTAATTGGACAAGTAGGAATTTTCCATACCCGTTATAGTCTAATGAGACCACTGTGATGTATATCGTTTGTCATTGGCCAAAACATCATCGTAGGCAATTGGCTGTATGCACACACTCACATATATGTATGTATATGTGTGTGCCAATGTGTATACATATACATACAAAGAGTTTAGGACATTTTTTTCCTCCATAGTCCTTAATGATTAAAAAAGACTTAATTTACTAATTTAGAATTTACTGTTTCAAATTAAAATTTCCCCCCAGGGGAGACTTCTTTCTAATACGCTCCTGTATCTGTAGTGGGATCTGGTTCTGGATCTAGCTGAATGAGTCTTACAGTACTATAGAAGTTGGCCTGAGCAGACAGAGGTGGACAGACTGTCATCCAAACAGTATATTAGGTATTGTAGAAAGCCAGTGTTGACAGTCTCCTGCTATGAACCTGTTAGCACTTTAGGATCGGAGATATTTTTAATTTATAACCTTTTTAAGAATCGAGGTCTTTAGCTCTGATAATCTATGATAGTTACAGGTTCATTTCTATCTTCAAAGCTCAAGAACATTATTTGTTTTGTTACCTGTTCAAATATTTTTGCTAGTAATGTATTCAGTTATCTTTAGTTTCCCCTAGCTTTGGTCTTAGTAATGGGGTTGAGAGCATGCCCCCTTTCTTCTATCTCTGATTCTATACCTCCTTCTATAATAACTACTTAAATTCTCAAAGCCAACGAAGGTTCAGTTGGAGGGATTGCTTTGGTATATTTCCATGTACGACTGCCTTTTTGTTACACAACTTTTAATACTTTTTTTCCTTGTAGTGCTGACGACTGAATCCAGGGCCTTGTACATGCTCAGAGGTTCTCTACCACTGAGCTGTATCTGCAGCCTTAGGATTTAAGTATAAAGTTACAGATGAATATTTTATATTAAACAATCTACTCATTACCTTAATATTTTATATCTCCCCTAGACCTACTCCTTCATTCTTTGACTTAGCCCATTGGTTTGTCATTTTAGAAATTACTCTAGAAGCATTAACTAGACCCTTCCATCTGAGCAAAATATTAGAATTTAAGCAGGCCAAACACTTAACTGACTTCTTTTGGCTCATCAGTAGTTGTGTGTGTTTAAATGTATTTGCAAGAAAAATAAAACTTCAAGGGAACCTCTGAATGTCTTCTTGTACCTAGTGAGCATGCTAAGTGCCCATTTTTTGGTTTACAAATGCCATTTGCCTCCAGAGGGATTCAGGATATTGAAGAATTGAACAATGGCATGTTTGGAGTAGGACGGGAATGTAAGTGCACCTAGAGGATATTTTTATGATAAGACATCACTTTAGGGTTATTGATATGAGTAGACACAGGGACTAACTTGAAGGTACATCCTTTGATCAAACTTAAGACACGTCAAACATCAAAATAATACTCATGACAGGGTTGGATATAATATTTTCTAAAGGTTATGGGGGGAAAAGCTTTTTATAATATTTGAAGAAAAGCATCTTTTAAAAACATATACAAAGCAATAAACAAAAGCCATTTAACAACTGTCATTGTCATTAAATCTAGCAAAAAGTTGATTGATGGTAAAACCTACTACATGAAAGACAATTAAGGAACATGGCATAATCCCAGAAGAGTACAGCTAAAGAAGCACCTGCTTACAAACTGAGATCTGGCAGGCAGAGTTCCCCTTGGGAGCAGCAGCCATTGTGGCGCTCCTGAGGCCGCAGAAGCACATGTTGTTATTTACAATATACTGCCAAAACCAGTTAGTGAACATCTATAGAAGGACTTATCTTCCTGCTTACAAAGAATTGAGAGTAACGTGTTAGATTATACAGTAGGAGACAAATCTAGAGTTTGAGACATTGGAAGTGATCATTAAGTTGTACTTTTCAAATAGCCAATATGTTCGAACAAAAAGGTGCCTGAGACAGCCACATGCAAAGTGTGATCTTTTACTGAGAAATAAAGTCAGAAAAAAAAACCCATAAGACATTTGCGGGATATTTAGGGAAATACAAAGGTCAAAATAGGTGTTAGATAATGTGGTATGCTTGCTTTTCTTAGACTAGGTAAAGCATTGAGTTTATACTTTCCTATCATATGCATGCAAAAGTTTTAAGTTGACAAGTCATAATGTCTGCAGCATATTTTAAATTGAATCTCAGAATTAATCAGTGATTGTTGAATTGTTGTGATCACTCTAAACATGTCTGTACTATGTTTAAATGTAATAAAAATTGAGGCAAAAATGATTTATAAAGTGATGATGTGAGCTTTCTGTTCACGGCTTAGAGCAACTGGATTGAGAGTTCATCCTCTATGGATATATTTATAATCGTAGGAATGGTGGGTTGGCTCCCTTTTAAATGGAGTAACCCTGCCTCCTCTCCCATTGAATGCAACTAATACTCAAGCCAGCTGTTTGGATACCCTGAAAAATAATGACAGCAGATTAAAGAAGGAAACTCATTTGAAACAAAACCTTGGGCACTTTGGGCATTTCCATGGAGTTGGTGGTGGCTGAACAGGCCAGTCACATCTTTAAGCACTGACTCTTCCCTCTGACCAGAAGAACCATGAGCCAACAGTGGTCAGCAAGGTCTTCATGACTTTATTTTTTAATGCTCCTCGCTAAAGGTGGGTGTATTCCCGTGGCATGAGGCAGAGAGATGAATCTAAAGCCTTGGGTTTGTAATCAAAAGATTAGGAGGAGACTCTTGGGATAGTGTATCAGAAAAAAAAAAAAAAAAAAAAGAAGCTCAAGAAGTGATCTGCAGATTTGCCCACACAATCCTGATGATCACGGTCCATGCATACATAGATCTCACCCTAGTGATCTCACCATGCATACATAGACTCACCCTAGTGATCTCACCATGCATACATAGATCTCACCCTAGTGATCTCACCATGCATACATAGATCTCACCCTAGTGATCTCACCATGCATACATAGATCTCACCCTAGTGATCTCACCATGCATACATAGACTCTCACCCTAGTGATCTCACCATGCATACATAGATCTCACCCTAGTGATCTCACCATGCATACATAGATCTCACCCTAGTGATCTCACCATGCATACATAGATCTCACCCTAGTGATCTCACCATGCATACATAGACTCACCCTAGTGATCTCACCATGCATACATAGATCTCACCCTAGTGATCTCACCATGCATACATAGATCTCACCCTAGTGATCTCACCATGCATACATAGATCTCACCCTAGTGATCTCACCATGCATACATAGATCTCACCCTAGTGATCTCACCATGCATACATAGACTCACCCTAGTGATCTCACCATGCATACATAGATCTCACCCTAGTGATCTCACCATGCATACATAGATCTCACCCTAGTGATCTCACCATGCATACATAGACCTCACCCTAGTGATCTCACCATGCATACATAGACCTCACCCTAGTGATCTCACCATGCATACATAGACTCACCCTAGTGATCTCACCATGCATACATAGACTCACCCTAGTGATCTCACCATGCATACATAGATCTCACCCTAGTGATCTCACCATGCATACATAGATCTCACCCTAGTGATCTCACCATGCATACATAGACCTCACCCTAGTGATCTCACCATGCATACATAGACCTCACCCTAGTGATCTCACCATGCATACATAGACCTCACCCTAGTGATCTCACCATGCATACATAGATCTCACCCTAGTGATCTCACCATGCATACATAGATCTCACCCTAGTGATCTCACCATGCATACATAGATCTCACCCTAGCTAGTACTCTGTTCGTGTTCGAATTTTCCAGAGGTACAGAACCAACAGAATTCAGTCTGTATTTAAACAGAACTCGTTAGATTGGCTTGCATGATAGAATTGGAGTAGTTCAGCAATAGCTGTCTCATTCCAGAGAGGTTGAGAACCTAATCATAATACGAAAGGCCTGGAGATTCCTGGACAGCCACTGGTATTTGGTCCTCACTGGAGAATCCCACATGCATCCAACCAAGCTCACCTAGTCTTGCATATGAAGCAGCAACAAGATGTCCCAAACAAGATGGAAGGTGAGGACTGACCCCTGAGGTTGTCCTCTGACCTCCATATGCAGGCTATGGCTTGCATGCATACATGTGCTCTCCCACCCCCACCTCCTCTCAGAAAAAGCAAACCCACTCTTAATTTCTCTTGAGACTTCTTGACCCAAACACAATTTAGAAATGCATTACTCAAAGGACCGAAGACATTCCCAGCCGATTTCTAATTTATTTCAGTTTTTGGTCTTATAGTTTGTATTATGTCTATTCATTATTTGCTGAGATGTGTTTTGAGGTTCAGAATGCTGTTTTTTTTGTGGTAAATATTTTATTGTCAGTTTAAAAAGATATATTCATATATTTTCTCTCTCCCATCTCTTGTTTGAGTTTTACATCTCTTGTCTTTGGACGCTGATAATCTTCCTGTAAAATCTCAGACTTCTAGTTGCCGAGTCCTGGACTCTGGCTTCAGAAGCCTCTCTTACTCTCCTCTCCCATGCAAACACTAGCCAGGCCTGACTCTGCTTACCTTCCAAGATCAGGTGAGATTGGACACATTCAGGATCGCCATAGGCTATCCTCTTTTCCTTATCACTGCAGAAAAGACTGGAAAGAGCTAGAACTGTCTAATGATCATATCCTAGTTAAAAAATTTCCAGTAACACCTTGCTCTTGGACACAAGCCTTTGTTTCAGAGTCCAAGCTGGGACACGTTTCAACCTTCCCCCTCCAATGCCAGCCTGTTCCCTCCCTCCAATAGTACAAGGAGATTTCTGTTTTCTCTGGGTCTTAGTTTCTCTTCCTGTAACAGCTCAGTGGAGAACGGGTTTATTGTTCCAGTTCAGGGAACTGTCCACCATGACAGGGGAGTCACGTGGCAGGAGCTTGAAGCAGCTGTTCACATCAAATCCACATCCAGGAAGCAGAGAGCAACGAATGCCAACGATCTGATCACTTGCTCCTTTCCATACAGTTCAGGATCCCAGCCCAAGTAATACTCTCAGGATGGGTCTTCCCACAGTTAACCCAGTGAACACAATCCCTCAAAGGCACGCTTACAGACTAAATAATCTCTGCCTGGAGAGATGGGCAGCGGGAGTCAGGCGAGAACATAGCTAAAAGGAAGACAAGAAAGAAGAGAAAAAAGGAATGGGTACACAAGAAGGAAGGTATGATCTTGATACCAATAAGGACAATGATGGGAAACTGTTAGACTGACCTGGGTGTGGGAGCACACTCTATAACCCCAGCACTTGGGAGGTAGAAGCAGGTGGATTTCTGTCCAGTTTGAGACCAGCCTGTTCAACATAGTGAGCTCTGAACTATTCAAAAAACAAGAGCTGGAAAGATGACTTAATGGCTAAGAGTGCTTGCTGCTCTTCCAGAGGACCAGAATTGGTTCCCGGCACCCAAAACCAGGAGGTTCACAACCACCTGTGTTTCTATGCCAGGGTATCTGATACCTTCTGACTTCTGTGAGCAGCCTCGCACATGTGTCATGCACACACATACATAAATAAAAATCTTTAAAAAGCTGGTGTTAAAAACTTTACACAGTTAACACAAAACACCTAGATGTGGTAAATCTAAAAGCAAGGGAATAGATGTGTCCTTATGTAGTCTACCGGAGACAGGTCACACAGTCCTCTAACTTCAAGGGGGACATCTCTTAACAATCATTTCTAGAAGCAAAATTGGTCACCTCATCATTGGATGATGTAAGAAGACAGTAAGTATCAAATGAACTTTCTTCGTGAAAAGTGATCCTCAAAATAGTGAAATGGCCTGTGGTTTTATAAAAGAGGCAGAAATAGAAACAAAAACCTACAATCGGAATTATTAAGATTTATCCAATTAATATCAGGAGATAGTTTGAAGCTAGAAATTATTAGATAACAAATTCGAGCTCTTGAAATATGGGGCACCCCTAGTGTGTGGCACCCAACAGCTGACAACTTCATACTTGCACAGCCCTGCTGGAGTTCTTACAAAAGTAGATAGAGGAATCTGCTTTTCAATCCCTCCCCACCCAACTCCCCAACACTGGCTAACACACAAGTTGGGGAGAGAAAATGACATTTTCAAAGTGCAGTACTGCTTACAGGTTGGCTGACTAAATTTCAAAAAAATACACAGGCAAGACTCTAAGTTAAATTCGAATTCCAGAAACATTTCAAATATTTTTTTTAGTATGTCTCTTATTTTATATACAAACTGTTCCTTGTTTCTCTGGAATTCAAATTTAGCTCAGTGGCTAGTATTTTCTCCTGGAAACCCTAATGATGGGGAAGAGGATCTCGGTGATTGGGCTGGGAGCTCTTCCCTAAGTCTCATCCCATGATAAATTGGAAGAGGATGCTTCTTCCTCACCATGGGCTGCTGACTTGAGCAGCCACAGCCAGTGCTCCTAGATGTCCCCTTGCCCCAGGAACCTGGCTCTCATTCTCAAGATTAGCTTGCAATGTAATAATACATCTCTCTTGCCCAAGTTTATGCTGGGGATGAGTGTAGTCAAGGTAACAAACACGGTCATGATTTGCAAAACCACAGATGCTTTAATAAGTTATGAAAATAAGGAGTCAATTTTTGCTATACAGAACAAAAATGCATCGATGGCTGTTGTCAGATAAAATTTTGTGATTTAAGTTGAGCACCGTGTTTGGCTCCATTTGGCGGCCACCTGTTACACAGGAGTAAATAGAGTCAGAATGTTACGTCAGACCATCATTGGTATTGAGCACCATTTATATACTTAAAACAGACCAAAAAAAGAAAACGTTTAAAATACAAATGTGAGGCTTATATACAAGATTCCATGGGATTTCCTAAGGAGCTTCTTCAAATGCAGCCTGATATTCCTAGGAATGAAAAACAACTCCCAGGTGCCTCGGATTTTTCTGGGTGATTCAGGACAGTCTGGGTGACAACATAGTGCTGGAAACTTGTAGAGGACACCTACCTACCTCTGGGGCTACAGGGAACGCCTGAGAAATCAGAGCTTCTCGGAAAGCTGAGGGTTGTTTCGAAGCATTCTCCAAACGATCCCATGCTCAGGCACGGGCAGCTTCTCTGAGCTCAGTAGACACTGTTCTTTAGCCAGAGGTGTATGAGCACCTCTAGCTCCAGAGCGGCCTAGAGGTCCATGGCCCAAGGCACCAAGGAAGTCATCTCCCTCGAGGCTCTGTCTTGCTGGGGCTGTCCCATGTGGGGTTCTAGGATTTGCTGGGATCTGACAATGGAGTGTTACTATCCCTCATCCCTTAGAATGGGTAAACTTAGTCATCCTAACTAGTACTAGTCTAGAACATTCCTCTACATTCCACCACAGACTCAAACAGGAAGTACTCAGTTCTTCAGCCTAGGAGTAAATCCAGGTGACCTGGATTCAACAAATGAGGGTCAGCCATGGGATTCGTTCCCAGCTTACAAGGAGGCAGGAGGACAGAACTGTTTTCAATCACATACCAGGAGAGCTAGTCAAAGGATATTTTTTCAGTTTGGTTCTTTGGGAGCTGGAGCAGTGCAGGAGTTTGTGTGGGAAGCGGGGGCAGAGGAATGGATGGTAGGGGTGGGGGTCCGGCTACCTTCTGGGAGGAAGGTTAAGCACCATCTTAAACATTGATCCTGCTGGTCTCTAAGCTCTGACTTCTTTCTATACACCATTCACACAGACACCTCCCCGCAACACACATATGCAGATTCACACAAGCACACAGAGCACCTCGGAGATCAGCCACAATGGCAACAACCCAAGTCTCAGCATCCTTAATTCTGTGAAGGGCTGAGGGTTGTCAATAAGGAAGAAGGATCTTAGATCTACAGTTGATAAGAACACAGAGGAGGAGCCTCAGAATTCTGGTCAGGCTGGGCCCAGATAGGGCGCTAACATGCCCTTAGGTCTTACCATGTCGGGGCACTGGAGTAACACGCTCACAAAATGCCAGCAAATAAGAGGCAATGCTCACTACCCTCCTGTCTCCCACCCACCCCTTCCATTTCCTCCCATTTACACCAGGCTCACCAAACACCATTTTACCCCAAACAAAAGTCATCTAAGCATCTAATGAAAAATGTAAAGTGGGGCTCCCACTCCCACCCTGTACCTCCGATTGCAGACCATATTGCCAGGTGCTAGAACTTCTAAAGGTTGGAGGTGGGCAGGGCCAAGGTCAAACCATAGGCAAAACCCATCCTCTGAACCTGAGGCCCCACAGCCTGGCACTTTACCACCATGGTGGCAGTACTGGGACTCTAGAAAAAAGAGAGTCCCGGTTCTTGGGCCACATGCTGAGTCTTCCTAGCAGAGTAAATGCTTCCATCTGGGTCCTTTAGCCCAGGCTAGCCAGAGAAGAATACTGACCCTTCTTCCACAGCCCGGGGGGTGGGAAGCAGCAAGCAAGGCCAGGGTGAGGTGGAGAGGAGAGAGGGGGGTCCTTGCTGCCTTTGACCCAATGGCTCCTGTTCAGAACTGCCCTCAAACCCCCTATTACAGGAGTCTCATCAATTTCCTGGAAAGAACTAGATAGATGCACAGCCCCTACTCAGCTGAGATCAAAACACTGCACATTTTTTGAGCACCAGGTATTGAAATCGCACCAATTAGTTAATAATTAAAATGTAAACCAGTGGTTGGAGCCAGGTGGAGCTAAACCTGAAACTCCCAGGTCACCTCACCCTCACCACTCAAAGGATTTTGAGTACAAGAAACACAGATAACTGGAAGTCCAACCTATGACAAGGCCAGGCTGGTAGGGAAGACATATGTCACACTGGAACCTATGGCCATAACAACATAGCTCCAGATGGGTGTTCTTCTCTGATTGGTCAGAGCCCTATCCTACTGGTTACCACACTTATCCCACCATCTGCCTGGCCCTCGGGTTGTTTTAATTCATGACCTCCACTTCCTTGTATTCAACCTGGCAACTGATCTATAAATAAAACACTATGTCACTTAAGAGTCCCCAGTGGTCTCATCCTGTTGTCTGGGTCATCATCAAGGAAATGAAGGTTCTCAACCATGGCTTAGTAAGTTGGAGCAAAAACTTTTCTCTCTGGGAGTCATCCCCCTTGACCTCCCATCATTGATAAGAAACTAGGGAACTTGAATATTCCTGTTCACTTTGCACTTAAGATCACTGCAAGATTTAGGTCTTCCTAGCCTGGAAAATACATCGTTAGGCTGATTGTCACATGGCCCCTCCCACCCCAATATATTCTTTTGTTCTATTTCCATGCTTTCCAAACCTTCTTGGAAGCAGGGTTTTTGACTTCATTTCCCACAACACAGGATTTGCTATCCCAGGGAATATATCTATAAGCAAGGGGAAAAGCTGTTGATGCGAATCTTTCTATTTTATTAGAACTTTCCCGGCTTCTCTTTTCTCTGCATTGCATTAATGAGCTCCTGGATTCTTTGGTTCCTTGTCTTTACATACGGGCTTGGCCGTCGAGGGATCAGGTTGGGAGACTGGACCTCTTCCTCCACACCATGGATTTTGTAGGGGACATCCACAGCATTGGTTTCTGGGTGATCTTCAGTGGCATTAGTGCTGGAAACATTGAGGGGGACCTCCAAAGGAGGCCCTGGAGAAGGCTGCACCTGGGTAGCTACAGTGGGCCCCGGGAGCGTGGGCATAAACACATCGATGTCATTGTGCTTCCCCGGTGGAGGTTCCACACCTCCATCTTCTGTGCCGCTGAGGTTTCGGGGCGGGTTGCAGGACTTGCAGCAGAGTTTGTTGTAGCTGGGGATGGAGCAATACCGAGACAAGACTTCCATCCTACAGAACATTGACTTGTCGCCTTGGCACTGGTCCTCTGAAAGAGAAGAGTGGGAGAAATAACCAAGGGACAAGGTGAGGGGGACATGTACCCACCGCCAAGTGCAGATTGCTGGAGGAGGCGTGTGACAGAGTCCAGAGGCAGCACAGAGGCAGTGAGCTTGTGTGGAGAGTCAGTATAATTGCGATGTCTGAGTCTCTGAGCAGGGCAACATCCACAGACCCACACCTAGACTGCTCCCCTCCTGCAAGCAATCCCCAGCTGAACCTGCTTTTCCAGCATGTCTCAAAGTTGAAATAGAAAGGAAAATTTTTCTTTTCTTAATAGAGACTCCAAGTTCAACCTCACGGATGGGAATTCACTGGGATATTCACCAACACCTCAGTGGAACCTCAGGGTACTTTTGTGGCAGAATTCTATGGTCATCTACAAATAGTAACTGTAACAAAATCCAACCTAAAAGAACCAGCTCCAAAAGCTGAACACAGCTCCTTAACTGTAGCCTCACCTCTTCTGACCTGACCTTCCAATGTGTTTCTGTCAGAGACTAAAGACTCAGACTTGTGCAGGCCTTTGGACATTTACCCAAACTTATCTGATGCATCCTGTCCTGGGACTGCTGATCCAGCCCGAGGCCCCGCTGCACTAAACTTCTGGCAACTTCCAGACAAGCTCAGTACCTTCATAAGAAGCTAATCTCTCCTTCTCAGTACATCCTCATTCCTCCCCTACCAAGAAATTGATCATCCATGCCCCAGTTTACATGGAGAGCTCTGACTCTCTCTTCAGAATTCCCCCATGCCTCTTTTCCCTGACCAATCCCCAGCTCTGTCTGTGGCTCAGTTATTCAGCCAATTGTCTGGCCCCTTCCATTGATCTTTTTTCCAAATGTCCCTCTCCCTTCTCTTCCCCCTGCCCCATGGCTCATTCTAAGACCCAAATTGAGATGATTTATAAAACATACTCAATATAAAATAACAAGTCATTGTCACAGGATGTTCCACATCCCTCAGACAAGCACAGGCTGACCTCTCATAGGAGAGAAAAATTCCCCAGTCTGTGGCTTCATGGTTCTCTGCCTTCTCCACACTTGCGCAGCTGACAAGTTCACATTCAATTGTCAGAGAAGGTGACCAGAGTCCGGCTTTTTCATCACCGTGAGAGTCCCAAGACAGCACCTCAGGCAGCATCTGAACCAGACCCAAAGGTGAGTCAAAGGATACAATGGGAATGAAGAGCAAGTCCAGAATTGGAAAACGCTGGTTTTAAAATCAACAAAGCCACAGTCAAGAAAAATACAGAGATGTATACTACCCGAGGCAGTGCTGAACTTTGAAGTGGTCCAAGTAAACAGGAAATGTGATCAGCTGCAGGTGCCACAGTGGGAAGACCAAGAGCAATGCAGCCCACTAGGAGAGGCCCAGGCTATCCTAATACTGAGAAGAGAAATGTGCTCACCACACACTGGGAAGCACAAAGGCTTCAGGCTGAAGGCCAGTCAGAACCCAACAGCAAGGGTGACTGGTAGGTCTTCTTCAGAGGAAATGTTTTCTGGATGCCCAGTATATGAAGAATGTGAGGAGCATTTCATTTGATGTTGAAGTTGGGGGCCCAGAGTCCCACCTGCTCCCTTCTGACCCTATCTCCACTTCCTCTTGGCAACTGCTGAGGCTGAACGGTGAAAAACCACTGACCACAGTCCTAGGGACATAAGGGGGGCTTTAAATAAGAGCTGTGTGACAGGAACATCTCCCACAATAAGCTTTCACAGAGGACAGAGCCAGCCCCAGGAGGCCATTATTCCTGCCACATGGTGGTGCTCTGTTCTGTTCCTGTGTCTTTTCCTTTAAACAAACAACAAAATGTCACTAAGCAACTGTCTCTGCCATCAGGCTTGGGTCTGAAGTATACCCCCAAAGGCTCATGTGTTAAAGGCTTGATGCTGTTGGAAAATGGTGGAACCATTTGTAGGCAGAGACTGGTGAGAGGAAGTTAGGTTATTGATGGTGTGGCCTTGAAAAAGATCCTGGACTTATAGCTACTTTCTGTCTTTTCTTTTGCTTCCCAGCTGCCAGGGGGACAAATGTCCTTTGCCATGTGTTCCAATCATGACATTACCACCACAGGCCCAAATGACCATGGACTGAAAACCATGAAATGAATCATAAGCCAATATAACTTTTTTTTTTTTTTTTTTTTTTTTTGTCTCACGTATCTTATCTCAGTGCTGGAAGCTAACACAGCAGCCATGCTGAATCATGGATTGCCTACAGAAGTCAGAGAACTGAATATGGCCCTGGGCCAGATTCATCCTTTCACCTGGTTTTATAAATAAAGTTTTATTTAAACACAGCTACATTTATTGTCATTGACCACTTTTCTGCCATAACAACTATGACATAGCTGTGGCAGAGGCCATATAGGTCCTAATGCCTACAATGTTTGTTGTATGGGTCTTTTCAGAAAATATTGGTTGACTCTGGGTCAAGACCATCCCTGGATTAGTGGTTGGCACAAAGACAGCGTTCAGTTAATGGAGAAAGACCATTTGGATTTGGATCCCCTTCTGCAGGAAGCTTCTCTTCCACCGATTGCCAGGTAGACTTCTCTGATTCCTCAGACTAAACTACAGAGCTTCAGTTGTGAAAAATTAAAACAACCCAATGAGCAAATAAAAAACCCCACTTGTTAAGAACTTGGTATACTAATATTAACTTAGAAAAGCACATCAGCCAGCCCTCTGTGCCTGCAGATTCTACATCCTTGGATCTGTAACAACTATGACATACCTGTAGCAGAGGCCAGATAGGTTCCAATGGACGGGATTTGGGGAAAACACTACATTAAACACACTTCTTTTTGGTCATTATTCCATGAACAATGCAGTAAAACAACTATGTATGTAGTACTTACATTGTATTGGGAATGATAATCTGGAGGTGAAATAAAATGTTTGGGAGGATACATATATTATATGCAAATATTAGACGGTTTTACTCCTGGGATGTAATCGTCTGCAAGATGGGGGAGTGGTTATAATCCTTAATGAAAGTACACCAGTGATCGTGTCCCTTTAAACAATACCAGTAACCAGGAAACTCTCCAAGATCAAGGAGCTGTCAGTTCTATGTGCAGCTGAACTGTGTGTCCTGAGGCTCTGGCTGGTGAGATTGCTGAGATAATTTTGACTTTATGATATTTGATCTTCCATTCCATTCCCAGTAAATATCAAGAACTCTCAGATTTTTTTTTTTTTAAAATAGGATCTCATTTGTAGACCAGGTTGGCCTTGAACTCAGAGACCTGCTTTCTTCTGCCTCCTAAGTGCTGGGATTAAAGATGTAAGCTACCAAAGGTGACCAAAATTATTGGCTTCTAAGAAATGACGATAAACCATTGAGAATGAACACATTGTCCCTGAAGTCCCCTTAAAAGCTAAGCATGACCAGTCCTGGCTAGCACTTGGATGGGAGACATTAAGTCATCTGTGAGCCCTCCCCTCGTATTGGTGGGCTCTGAATTCATCTGGGATTTTTAGTTGCTTCCTGCTAGTTTTCTTGAATGCCTTTTAAAACTTATCATTTGTTTTAGAAGAAAATTGATATTAGTGTCACTCACAGAAGACAAGCACCATAGACAACCTCAAACATGAATATGGAGGAAAAGCAAAGTCAATTTGAAAATCAAATGTGAATGCCCCAATCTCTAGGAGGAGAGTCCTGCACAGAACTCTAAGTCAGAGAGAGAGTGAAGTGTTATAGATGCTAGGCAAGGCCCAAGGCAAGAATTTCTCCGATGTCATAAAGGATAAAGAGAACCGGTGGGAGTTGCTGGGAGCAAACACATCGTGGTAAATGAGTGGTGGTTTCAGGAGCCCATTTATCATTCTAAAGCTCATGAAACAAATTTATAAAGTGAGTGGCACTTTCCCTTCCATCATGGGCCTTAGGTATGCCCTGTGAAGGTAACATTCTGGGCCATCGGGAGTCCTAATGCAGGGTTTCCTTAGAAGACAGCTAATCTTGACTCATCTCTGGGGAGACGGACAAAGGGATACAGCGCTGTTGATGTAACTCTCCTCAGCTATATGACTCCTTTGATTGACATCAGAGTTGTGGGCAGTGGACCCAGCCATGGCTCCTGGAACATCTCTGGAGTCTGGGGCCTGGGCTGCCAATCCCATTTCCTAGATGCTGGGCCATCTCCTATTGTTCTTTCTCCTGCTCTCCTGAACTTTCTTACTGTTCCCTAGCACAGACAAGCATGAAGCAGGAGCCACACCTATAGGATAAGACAGAACACAGGTGAGAAGGTCCCTGCTGAATCTTGATCCACAGCCTGGTTACTGTCAGTAGGTGAGAGGACACAAGCCCTGTGGCTAATGAGAACAGACACTGGATGCACAGGCAGGCAGAGCTGGCACACATATGCACACACACACACACACACACACACACACACAACCACTGTTTGCTTCTTAAACTGAATTCCTACAACCACCCCTACCCCCATCCCTTGGCTGATGGGCACTATTATTTATGAACAGGCATCTCAAGTCAGGGCAATCACATGAAGTAGCTCAGGAGACATAACCTAGACCCCACATTTCTGCTCTGATCTCCCAAAAGGGAGAAGCCATCATCCCTGGCAGTACATAGGAGCAGAAAACCTAGACATCTCTGCAAGGTACTCACTTAGTACTGGCAGTTCAACCCTAAGGTGGGATACAGCAGCCCTATTTTGAACATGTTTATGGTATATGTGTTAGTGGAAGATGGGCTCTAAACATCTATGTTGGGCAGAGTGGTGAGGTGGTGTGGAGGACAGCAAAGTCACTGGAACCAGAAACCAGAAACCAGGTGATTAATGCTACAGGACGGTGCCTTATAGCACTTGAGTACTGCTTGCCAGGAAGGTAAAGGGAACAAGCCACCAGCTGAGCAAACCCAAGCTCCCAGTTGAACTGAATTTTTATTGAGTTTATTTGTGAGATGCATGACAAGAGGTCTTTCCATCATTAGTAAGAATAAAAGGTCATTTTCACAGTCACTTTGGCACACGCTAATGTCTCATGGAAAGAAAGAAAGAAAAAAAAAACAACAACAGAAAAGCAACGACGACAAAGGAACCTACGTAATACGTCATTAAGTACATACAAAACACTAAGAAAATATCCCTGATAAACCAAAGTGCGTACAGACAGGAGGCAAATGCCCAGGACCGTGTTGCAAAGTCTGCAGCCACACAGATCACTCACATTGCCTCGTCAAAGTTGGAAGTTAACAGTCGTGAGAGGATTAATTTGCAGTTACACACCAATTATTTACATAACAGTAATTAGTGCCAAGGGGAGTAGGAGGAGGCTTGGCTGCGTGGTCCAGCAGGAACTTGAATTATTAACAGATGAAGGTGGCTGGGGCCAGGTGGGGCTGGTGGGACCATCAGTTGGGAGTGCTACATTGGTCACGGCTAAGGACCCAGGTGTGTCACCCTCTGGGTGTAAGGCCGCGCTGTGGGAGCCTCTTGGAGTCTCCACAAAACAGTCAGCGCCAACTGGCCAGGTGGGCATCAGAGGGGGACCCCTTTTGTCAGAGATAGATGTAGTGCCTGCTAAGTCCCTTCACACACAGACAGCTCAGGGAGGAAGCAAGGCCATCTGGATTTAGAAACCTTACCCTTGGCAAAAGGTGGGCAAAATGGGTGGGGTCCCCCTAGATCTTCAGTGCCTGCCTCCTACTCGGATCATATCCCCATCTAAGGCTGGAGTTAGCAGCCAATTCTGTTAGCTTTCAACTTTAAGGCATCTTCTACATAGTGTTTCTAAGCAAAAAAGCAATAAAAATTGAGGTATTCTGTAGTTGTTCACACTGGTAGGTGAGGCACATCCATATCTATCAATCAGTTCAATCAATCAATCAATCAATCAATCAATCACACTTTCAATCCTCTGAACGGGTCATATGCACAGGACAATAAAAAGGCCATTGGAGCAAATGGACAGAGAATGGAAGTGGTGGAGTCCATGATGTCCCATCTCAGGGACACACCTCCCTGCCTCCTCCTCCGTATGATTAGACCCCCGAGAAGACAGGGGGTACGGGGGCCAAGGGCCGTGTAGGTTGGGTGCAAAGGCCGGACGGAAGCAGGCCATGGTTTCACAAGTCGGAAAGGACACACTCAGCAAAGGGCAACAGCAGCAGAGACAGCAGCAGCAGCCAGGAAGCCCCTGACACCGCAGGAAACTTGGGGTCTGTCACCCCGGCACGGGAGACTGGGAGAAAAAAACCGCACACCGCACACCGTAGAGACCCCTGTGGTCTCAACTCAATGGTGGGTGGCGTCTGAAAGGGGATGGGGCTGGCTTCCCCCTTGGAGTTGACCCGCAGCTTCAGCCTGGAGGAATGTGGCCCAATGAGGTGGTTGCCATGGCGAGGTGGTCACACTCGCACAGTGGCCTCAGGCCCCTCCGGCACCACAACAGATCTTTGCCCCTTTACAAGCCATCACAAAACCAGGTCCTGGCCTCCCTACAAGAGGCCAGTGTCCCCAGACCAGGCCTCCTTGAGGCTGGCCCTCACTTGTGGCCACCAAGTGGTACAGGCTCAGGAGGAGCAGGCCGAGCACACAGGCCCGGAGAAAACAGATTCACCCAAGAGCGCTCAGCAGGAGTCAGGGAAGCTTTCCATAGAGAAAGAGGAGGGGAGCCCAAGGCAAGCTCCACAAGGCGCAGGGCATGCACTGGAGGGCAGAGGCAGAGTTATAAACGGGTCGGTTACTTGACGAGATCTTCTGGATAGGTGAATCAGGATCAGGCCGGGACAGCCACTGAACCACGTAGCTCTTCTTGGAGGGATCTGAGTTGTTTCCTGGGAGGAAAAAAGGAGGTTGCATGCAGCTGCCAGGACGCCATGAAGGACCCCTCGCCACACACATGTTAAACGCGCGTGCGTGTGCGCGTGTGCGTGCGCACATCTAGAGCAAAGCAGCTTGCCTCCAGGCATCCTGAATCCTGGAGCAATTGGAAGGCATGGTTCCTTCTGGGATAAACTGATCTAATCTCTCGCCTCTCTGCCAATCATCCTGGGACCCAACTGTACTCAGTGTCTCACCAACTGCCCCAGGCCAAGCCACTTCCCAATCCATGTCCTGTTCCTTCATCTTCTGTACCCCATGTTGTTACTTCCAGGGCTCCTTGTCACTCAAGCGCTATACTGAAGAAACATGATGAGGATGACAAATCCTGACACCACCCCCACCAGGAGTGTCACCTGACCTCTTGTACTCTATTCTCTGTAGAAGAGACTAGTTAGGGATAGGGCCTAGCCTTGAGTTGCTGTGTGGACCAAAATGTTGAAACACATGTAACACGGAACCAGGCATCTATAGAGTGTTCTGATTGTTGTTCTCAAAGAATACAGGGCACCCTCTACTCTCATGGGCACCCCCTTCTTATACTGGGGGCTCTACTGTATGAGCAACAACATGTTGGCTAGCACAATCCTGCTATGCTGTGATTCATTGTGGGTCACTGGCTTTAAGACTGTAACATCATGCCATGAAGGCAAGAATGGGTTGAGATTACTCCTCTATGCACATTAGGGCCTGTCCAAGGATATCCATGTGTCACCCTCCCAACCCAACCCCAATCCCATTCCTTCTAGAGAAAGTCTCAGCCCTGGCTGGAAGTGCTCAAATTCAAGTTCACCCATGGCAAACCCAGCCACTTTGGAAGAAGAGCAGAATTTGATTTCACCAGTCTCCCACCTCCCCTTTCCTAGATTGTTTCATGCTAGGGTTATGTAGGGGTAGCACAGGGCTTACGGGGACAGGGTGCAAGCCTGCAGATCCTTGCCGTCTCGGGCCGCTCCTCCGGCAGACACCAAAATTATCATCTGCAGTGCGGCAGAGCACTGGCCGTTCCTGGGTGCCGTTGCCACAGGTTACCGAACACTGTAGGTACAGAACCATCAATCAGGGTCACCTTCTGTGCTGGGCCTTAGTTAGACATCTCGTGCTCCCCATGCATGTGATTGGTGGCCCACGGGAGGTAGAGTTGAGCAGAGTGTGAATTTTGCCCCATGCGGGGGGTGGGGGGCTGTCCTAGAATGCACATGTCCATCTCTCAGGGCTACTGTGATACCCAGCACTTCTGGATCTTCCCTCCTTCCCACGGTTTGGATATGATTTGAGTATGTCATCCTAGACCGATGTGTTGGAAGCCCTGCCCCAGTGCATTGGTAATGAAGAGGGGCAACAAACCCAGTGGGAGGCTTCTCCTGCGGTTTAGACCTTGGCTGTCTGCCTCCTGTGGACTCTACATGTGCACCCTCATGGTGCCATATATCATAAGATCCTCCCTCATAAGGGTAAAGTTAATGATGCCAACACTGGCCTTAAACCTCCAAACCCACGATCTAAAGAAGCCTCTTTATACAGTAGCCAGAATCCTCTACACTGCCAGAAGAGTCCTCAAAAAAGTAAAACCAGATATGACCTGGGTATATACCCCAAGGATGCTAAGTCAATCCCACAGAGATAGTTGCAGGTCTGTGTTTATTCTGTGCTGGCACAGGAAATGGATCCTGCCTACCTGTCCACCAACAGATGCGTGGTGTATGTGTGTTAATATTTGATGTGCAGGTGCACATGCATGTATATGTGTGTGCATGTGGAGATCTAGGGCCAACATCCAGAGTCTTCTGGACTACCCAGTGATTCTGGGGTTTCGCACTGGAACTCGGACTTTGCTGACATAGCTAAGCTTGCTCCTGGCATTCCATGGCTGAGTCAGCTCTGGACCTCTAGGCAGGCCGCTATGCCTAGAAGGCATTTACATGGGTATCGGGGAATCCAAACTCCAGTCTTCACGCTTGCACAGCGAATGCTTTAGGCACCAGAGCCATCTTCCTAGATCTTAAACAATGGGATCTTATTCAGCCATAGGGAAAACAAAATCATGACATTCGCTAAAAAATTGGATAGAATTAGAGATCATATGAAGTCAAATAAGCTGGGCTCAGGAGAGACATTCTATGTCTCTCATGTGTGGAATTGTGTGTGTTGGTGGGATGTGTATGTGGCAGGTGTGGTGTACGTATGGGGTGTGTGTGTGTATGTGTGCGTGGTGTGTGTGTGTGTGTGTGTGTGTGTGCTGTCTGTGTGGGTGTATGGTGTGTGCATGTATTGTATGTGTGGTGTGTGTATGGAGTGTGTGGTGTGTGTGTATGGGGTATGTATGGGGTGTGTGTGGACTCGTGTGTGTGTGTGTGGTGTATGGAGTGTGTGTAGTGTGTGTGTGGTTTGTGTGTATATGGTGTCTATGATGTGGTGTGTGTGTGTGTGTGTGTGTGTGTGTGGTGTATGTGGTGTGTGTGGGGGCTGGGGGTGTGTGTGTGTGTGTAAAGTCCTGACACTCTTGAGGAATACTATTTGGGGAGAGGAAAAAGGGAGGGGGAGGGCAATGGGGAAGTGAAGTGACTTAGAAGGAAATGTAATAACTCATGTGTTCGAGGATGCCAGAACGAAACCCTCTATTTCGTGTGCCAACTTCACAGTAGAGGGGATAATTAGACAATGGAGGAAAGCAATGCTGCTTTAGGGAGAGGATATAAAACATATACAATTCTCCCTGCGAAAGGTACTCGAGCACCTCATTATAGCAGTGGAAAATGGTTTAATACAATCTCTAGCTGGAGGATGCTGAAGGCCCAGGAAAACCTGTAGTGGGCTGGAGCCCCTGGAACATCTCTGATCCACCCCTGGGAGCTTTGGCAGTCCCTCCTCCAACCTCTCCAGACACACGGCTCTGGTACCCTCTACCCCCACCCCTGCCACTGCTTCAGGACCCTGGGGAGGAACCAGAAAGTAGACTCATACCTGACTCCTGACCCTCTGCCTCATTCAGTCTCACTATGAGTGTGTGTGCCTGTGTGTGGTGTGTGTGTGTGTGTGTGTGTGTGTGTGTGTGCATGTGTGTGTGTGTGTGTGTGTTTTCAGCTCAGCAGACCTGAGGTTCTCAAGTGCTTCACATTCCTAAGCAACAGCCTATTTTGAGGAATGGCTCTTGTGCAGTTTCTGGGGACCTAAGCCCTGGAAGGTTCTGGGTGATAAGAAAGTTCCTGCGTGCCTGGGGCCTTGGGATAGGCTATACTAGTTTTGCTGGGTAGTTTAGACCAGCAGTGTGATTTATGCATGGTAAATATCTGCTTTCCTTCCATCTAGGATCTGAGGCCCATCATCAAGTACTTCTCTGATGGAAACCCTGGACTTCCATGCTGTGTCTCCCACTGGTACCCTGAAATCTGAGCTGTGGCCTGGAGGACAGGGGGTTGTATCAAAACTGGAATGCCCTGTCTACCTCAGACTTATCCAAGCTCCATTTGGGATCAAGGGCACAGGGCCAAGAGAACAGCTTACCTGGGACCAGGACCCAGCCCGCCACCCCCAGGGCAGAGCTCACGGTTGCAGGCCCGGCGGCTCTCAGGTCGGTGGTCGTTGCAGTGTTTGGTGTGCACGGAGCGGGTGGTGTTGTTGTGCAGAGGTTGAATACAGCGGACAGAGCGCACCTGCATGCCAGTTCGCCCACAGCTCTGAGTACAAGGCTCCCATTCACCGGTGACCCACCTGCCAGGGCAGAGCGGCAGGTGGTCAGGGAACTGGTCTGGCTGTGGCTCAGGTGGACAGTCAGAACAGAGAGGTCAGCTTGCTCCTGCCCGCAGCTGAAGCTCTTCCTTGTTTCACAAAAGCATCCACCATAAAGGGAAACTGAGGCTCAGATACTCTCCTGCCTGTCAGAGTGTGGGAGGCTCTGCTGGAGCTAGTGGCCTGAAGGGTTTGCCTCTGTCTATTCCCTCAGGGCCCTGGGCCTGACCACAGTCTCATCTTCTGATGGTGTCATGAACCCTCCCTAAGCAAAGCTCAAGAGCCGTGTGGACTCCTGAACCTCTATCCCTGCATGTCCCTTACTCCACCATCTTCCCTGACCTGGGTCCAGATATGCATCCTGCCAGGCTCTGAGGTCTGAGGATCAATCCTGCTGCTTAGAAACATCTATTAAGCACTGAAGCCAGCCCGTTTCCCCAGCTAAGTGTTAGTACTGTCTGTCTTTTCTGAGATGGACACAGAGTTTCCGCTCAGTTGGCAGAATGGGCCTGCACCTTTAACCTACTGTGTGCTGGGTAAAGAGCCCAACACCCTGCAAGATGCCAGGCCCAGGCCTTCCAGGATGCCCAGTTTCATCCCTCCTTCCACAGTGTGCCCCTGGGCTGTGGCCCCTCCCAGCACTCACACAGGCTGGGAGCACTCCTGAGGGTTGCAAGCTCGGCGGATGGCTTTGGGCTTGGCGAGGGCACTGCAGAAAGCTCGGTGCACCATCTTGCTGTCCAGCCTCCGGCGGCAGCCATACTTAGTGAACTGGGACCCTGAAGACAGAGAACTTGAAGGGGCTCAATGGGATGGTGGAACCCCCAAGGGGGCTTGGAGAAGTAAGGCCTCTACCAGCAGAGCATTACCCGGTTTTCTTCTCTCCTCTTTGGTTTTGTTTGTTTGTTTGTGTTTTCCTATATAATCTAGGTTAGCCTTGAACTCATTCTTTATCCCAGTATTACTCCAAACTTGTAACCCTCCTGCTTCAGCCCTCCAAAGCTAAGATTACAGGCTTGTGTCACCATGCTTAATTCCCTCTTGCCCTTAAAATGATGTGAAGAATGAGAAGGGAGCCTTGGAGAGATCTAGTAAGGAACCCGCCCAACACCCAGCAGAGAGGGGAAACATGCAGACTCCCTTGACGGCTTCTGAGGTCACAAGGAAGGCTCCCCTCCATGGCTTAACCATTTTTTTTCTATCTTGGGGTCTGGCATCAATCAGGCAAGGGCACCTAGCCTACATGACTCCTTTTTATCACCGTCTCACGTATCCTTTCTCAGTGTGGGTGTTGTTCTTCCTAGAGGCTATTGGGAAATAGCTAGGGTATCTAGAGGATTGAGGTTAAGGGAGCGGGTGGTACGGTGGTACTTTTCAACTATCTACAATGTAAGTTACCCCATCCCGGGACAGAGAATAATAGAACCTGAATTTCCATAGTTCTTAGTGTATATACAAGAGAATCTAAGGGCAGCCAAGCAGCTTTCCCTAGTTTGGGCATCTGAAAGCATTCTGGGACACAGAGAAATAAGTGGCACTCAACCACAGGGAGGGGTTGAGGGACAGTGAAAAGCTTGTGCAGAATCCCAGGGAAGCACTATGTGTTCAGGAAAAGCACTGGCTATGGATTAGGCAAGAATGGGAAAGGCCTGGTCTCCATCCTGCAATGCCAGCTGGAGGGGGTGGAGCCTTTAAGAGGCTCCTTAGGTCATCAGGAATGTGCTCTTGAGATGGGAGACTGGGAATCCAGCTCTTTCCTCCCTCTCTTTGCTTCCCAGCCACCTGCTAGGCTAGGCAGGGAAGGCAAGCAGCTTCCTTTGATGTCTGTCTGCCCCTGCCATGATCTGCTGCCTCGACACAGCCCAAAGTGTGTCTGACCGACTAGCTGTGGGCCAGTACCTCTAAAATCATGAGTGGAAATAGAGTTTTTCTTTTTGTAAGTAGATCACCTCAAAGGCTCATCACAAGCACATATATTACTCAAGACTGGTACAGCTCAGATGGGTAGGTAAGGCACGGAACACTATCTGGAGGCTTGCTTGGACCTCAGAGGCTACAGGAAGAATTTTAACTTTTGTCTCACAAAAGGAGCTACTGGAGGAATTACAACACAGGAGGGAGCAGGGTCTTGTTCGTCCCTTCATTTTATTTTTCTGCATGCATGTGTGCACTCTGTGGAATTCCTGGGGTTGATGTCAGCAATTATCCTTCATTTCTCTTCCATTTAGTTATTGACACAGGGCCACACAATCAAATCTAGAGCCTGCAATGTGGTTAGTATAGACACCCAGATTGCTCTGGGGATCCCCTAGTCTCTTGCCTTCCAAGGCTGGCTTTACAGGAGGGCCTCCACGCCCATCCCACTTTCACACATGTTCTCAGGACCTGAACTCTGTCGCTCATGCTTGCAAGGCAAGCACATTAACCTCTGAACCATCTCTCCAGTGCATATTCATTCAATTGAAAAGTCATTCTTGGGCCTACAGTGGATCCACAAGGGCCAATGGGAGGATGGTGCTGGATCGGATGGAGGTGGGGTGTGGAGATGGGGGCGTCATCAAGGCAAAACTGTTGGGATGGTCTGGTGCTGTGTATACAAATGCTAAATTCTGAGCCCCATGATCTGGTTGCCCTCAGATGAGTGAATTCTGAATACACTGGCCTTTGTTGTGTAAACCTTGCTCCCCAAGTCCTCTCCAAAACCAAGTCCTCATGGATCATGTATTTGTATGAATTTGTATGTAAAGCTATTGGTTAAATAAGTGTCTATAGCCAATTACTGGGGATAATAGAGGCAGGCAGGGCTTGAGTTACCGGGCTGGGGGTTGCGTGGAGGGTCTCGGGGAGAGAGAATGAGAGAGTGAAGAACAGGAGGTTCCCATCAGATGTGATGGACCAGGAACACATGGTCAAGTGAAATGCCCCCTGAGAACAGGCTAGTGGAACAGAAATAACCAAGCCAACCCCATCAGGAAGTATTTGGGGAATTAACAGTCTAGTGTATAGAAAACTAGATTAGAGGTAATTTACTGGTAATTGTGCAAGGGCTGATTAAATAAACCAATAGAGCTCAGTCTCGGTTATTGGAGCGCTGACCGGGTCTAAGAACTAAAGGAGCTATTACATAGCTTTCCCATCACAGAGCAGAGCTAAGACTGCCATTGTTGAAGATGAAGTTCCCCTGATCCTTGTTGAATTCTCTGAGGCCACTGGAGATCTCTTTCCCTCTTCCTATCCCAGGCTCCGACACGAGATTGATCTGGTTTGTGGTTTTTTTTCTTTTCTGTTCTTTTTCTGAATAGACTTAGGGAAAGGGGGCTGGAGTCTTGCTAGTACTGCTTGCCCACACGACTCACACCTCCCTCCCCACATACTGCTGCCGTCCATGCTGCTGTGACTCATGCCACACAGGCCTTTCTGGCTACATTTTGCCTGGTATCTCAAGCACCCGACCTTCCCAACTACTCCCAGACCTTCCCCAGCATAGGCTAAGCTCTTGGTTACACCAATAGAGGTGACTTCTGTGCTGCTTCCATGTGCATTTCTCACACTTGGCAAAGGACAAGCTCCCTGGCCTCAGAGCTGCCGTCAAGAGGGTACTGCTGGCCCAGGAAGCTTCCCTCAGAAGCCCATTCAACTAGCCCCAACTTTCTCTAGGCTCACATCGAGTCTCATGCCAGGGCTGTCCCACCTCCAATGAATCCTGGGAACCCCAGCAGTGGGGACCCCTCCTCACCTCCACCGCAGGGCTTGGAGCAGGGAGACCACTTCTTCAGGGCCCACTCGTGGCGCACAGAATCATCTTCCAGGACATTGTTGTCGTCAACATTGAGGGAGTCCTCATGGATCATGTATTTGTATGTCAGTGAGATCCGGGTATCTCCTTCGGGAATAACCTGGGCCCACCCCAACATGGTCATGAGTATATCTGCTTAGCTCCTTATCCTTCCTCTATAGCCAAGTTAGAGGCATCAGGTAGACTGACAACCAGGGGAGACAGACAGCCGCAGGCTTACGATGGTCATCTTTAATGGCTTTTCAACTTTACAGTGGTACTTGAAATTTGGGATTTGGACCTTTTCGCTGGCTGGTGGGATGTGATGCAGTCCTCCTGTGATGCTAACAGCAGCAATGAGTCCTGGTTGTAGTTTAGGTGCAGCCAATGCACTTTTGTATGACATGAATGGGTTTATGAGGATCTAACCTCTAAGGAGAATCTATAGAGAGCTAGGATCTCATAGGCTGATGGTCACAACATTAAAGACATTAAGTTACATTTTATTGATTTATTTTTTCATGCATTTATTCATTCAGCACCCACAGAGGTCTGAAGGGGTTGTTGGACCCCTTCGGTTGAAGTTATAGGCATTTGTGAGCTTCTTGGTGTGGGTGCTGGGGTACAAATTCTAGACCTCTCATAGAGAGGTTAAGTGCTCTGACCTTTTGATCCATATCTCCAAACCTCCCTCTCTCTCATTTTTTGAGAATAAATTGTCCTAATTGACCTGGAGCTTGCTATGTAGATGAGGCTGGCCTGGAACTTGCTTTAATCTTCTTGCTTTGACTCCTGAGTCCTGGGATTACAGGTGCATGACACCATGCCTGACTCTGTGTCTTTGTTTAATTTTTAAAAATAAATAAACTATATCACTTAAGAAATTAAGTAAAACTAAAATTTAAAAGTGACTTGAAAATCCGGCCCTCCTCAGGATTCCCCATAACGAGGAGCAGCCTGTGGTCCTACACCCAGGGGACCTGGAATCCAGTTCTGCTTGGACACAAAGTCCAGTGTGACCTATAACTGGGTTTTGGGCTCTCAGGTGTGAGATTTCAGCACAACAGCAAAGGTTAATGTATCTGATGGCATAACTGTGAACGTCATTCAGATAGAAAAAAATGGAAACGTCTGGAGAGAAGGCTTTGCCCACGGTCACTAAGAGTGGTGTAGGAAGCATGGCCCTGACGTGTGGGCCCATGCCCACTCATGGGGATGGAGACCATGGCAGGGAAAGAGGCTGCTTGGAGCATAGTCTGAAAAGTACAGGGGGAGCTCGAGCCTCCCAGCCCCTCCCCGCCATGGGCTGGGGCATCACTCACCAGCACGGTGATGGTTCCGTGGAGTGGGCCTATGGTCTGCAGCGTCTCCCTCTCATCCTCATTCCTGTACTCCCACTCCACACCCATGGCAATTGAAGGATCTAGAATTGGGGTCCAAGTGGTTCTCTTCATTTAAGATGAACTTGCCTGTCTCCAGGTTCTTGACAGCTGAGAATGGTAAAGGGGGGAGCACACACTCACTACAGCACATGGCTACTGGTCCTCCTGGTCGGTAGGGAGGCCATAGGAGTTTTCCTAGCTGTGCTCCCCTCCCCCAATGCACTGGGTTCTGCCCTTGTCACCAGGAGCCCGACTTGCTTTGAGATTCATATCCTGCCCTTAGTTGCTCTATGAAGACTAGGTTAGCCTCTGCTGGGACCTATTGTCTAACCCAGTGCCCTCAGACAGGGTGGTCTTCCATCCTTCTGCAAGCTAGAGGAACATGGCCTTACTGGGACATAGGGCCCTCAGCAGCTGCTGCCAGAGGAGCTCTCTGACCTCAGGTTCTGACCTCCCTGTGGAAGATGCATGTAGGAAAAGCCCATGAAGTAGGCTGAGGGGAGGGACAGGTGGCCTAGGACTGAGGCACATCTGTCAATCAAGGCTGTCGATCTCAGGACTGGCCACACAGCCCAAGCCTCTGAGCTTTGGTACTCTGTCCATCCCAGAGGACAGGTCTCACGGGTGCTGAGATGTTAGGCTGTGACTCACACAGATGGTGGCTGGTGGTGTCAGCCTCCTGGATGAGCAGGTGTCTGGCTCCCGCAGGGATCTCAAACATCTTGATGTAATCTTTGGGGGACAAGGGGTGGAAAGAAAGCCAGATGAGAAGACAGGAAGCCATTCCAACACATGTCCCCTGGGAGAGGCCTGCCCTCTAAGGCAGCTTCACTTCGGTGCTTCCAAAGCTTCTGCATTCAGGTAGGAGAGGGGCCAACTGGAAAACCTGGGTGCTCCCTACCCTTCATATCAGCTCCCCTTCAAGTCCCAGGTGCTCCCATGCTGCCTCCTCCACTGAACACTCAGGTTCCAGCCATGCTGGAAGTTAGTCTAAGATATCTCATCTAGCAAGCAGGCCTCATGGAAGCCTGCATCTGCAAACCATGTTAGAACCCGTAGGCGGGGCTGACAAAACCAGAGCTGAGCACCTGACCTGAAAGGCCATTTCTGACCTCTGGCTCCTTACCAGGGGCCTATAGGTTTGCTCTCTAGCCTTTCACCAGAAAACCAAAGTGGCTTGTCTCCATGTTGGAGACAGGCTGACTGAGATCACAAAGATGTGGTCAGCTGCTTGGGCCAACCCAGAGGGTGCAGGGTCATACAGAAACTCGCCTCAGTACTGGGCTGTTGTGTTTTGGATGTGGCTTGAGGGTATCCCCTATGTGCTAGATTCAGGGAAGTCCTTATGACAGTCATCTGTGGGCAGGAGAGAGGGAGGGATCAAATAACAGGCAGCTGGGCATCCTGGAGGGCTGAAGGGATTGCCCTCTGTGAGACCTGATCTCAGATTAAAGGCTTCTAAGGTCTACCTGTTACCCTGTTCTCTCTCCTTCACACCCACTGGAGCTCAGATTCAGGATCCCCCAACAGGTTCTCTTTCCCCTTGACCCTCACAGACCTGAGTCCCAAATAGTCATAAGCCTATAGAGGGTCCCAAGGGTGGGACCATTTGGGTCCCAGACCCACAGGTGCTATCAGCATTCCACCTCAGGTAGAAGGTGGGCTTCTCACCTTGTTTCCTGGGTGACCTCGTGAAGGTGCCCTTCACCACTTTACAGTGGGTGTTGTCACCTCCACACACACCACACTTGTCCTCCTGCTTGCGGGAGCCGATCACCCCATCACAGCCCACTTTCTGCAGGGAAAGAGAGGACAAGGGACCTTTGAGAGATCACCCTTGTTCATGTTTGAGCCCCTAACACCTATAGTACTGGTTCCCCACCACAGCCAGGATTTATGCACCCATTCTTAGTAGCACCTGATACAGGGGAAGAAGGGCTTTAGAGAGAGGCAGACCCCATATGGCTGTTATGAGCCATGTGCTCTCTCACTGCTTCAGTTCACGCAGAGCACAGAGCCTGTCTTATCATAGTATCCTCAGCCCTTCCATCCTGCCCATCTCCAAGAGCACCCACATAGCAACCCCAGAGGCAGCCCTGAGGGGTTCCACTCAAAGTCTAGGCTGCTTTGTCTCGATGTAGCAACACGTAGGTGGTGGAATCTTTAAGAGCCCCTAGTGAAAGGAGCTCTTGACATTGTTTTTGCATCCTGCTCACTCCCTGCAACAGCAATGCTGAGGCTTGCCTTGTAAGCATGGAAGGCTTAGTCTGATTGATCCCAGATCCCATACTCCAGAGGACTCATCACTCATGTGTCTAGGTACTGGAACCAGAATGTCTGTGGTGGATGATGGTCTCGATTGTTAATTGATGTAGGATAGTTCAGCCCATTTTGGGGAACACCATTCTCTAGGCAGTGAAGCCTGAATAGAACAAGAAAGGATCCAGGAGGTGGCAACCCTAAGCCTTGGTCTGCCTGCCTCATGGCACTCACCCTGCAGTCCCCACGCACACAGAGGCTGAAGGCATCCTTGTAGGAGCAGCGTGTCCCATCATGCACCATCCGCTTCATGGACACCACCTCCCCTGTCTCCTTGGACTCACAGTAGAGGTGGCATCTCTCTTGGCTGGAAGGGACGTGGCAGGGCTTTAGTCTAGAGCCATCTCGAAAGAGCCCCAGAGAGAAAACTCCCAGTGTTCTTAGAATTCATCAGGCCCACCCTGACCCCTGCGAATCTGTGCTCTGGGAGGACACAGAGAGAAAGGGACAGGTAATGGCAGCCTCCTTTCTACGTTTTTTGGCTTCTGAGACTTTGACTCTGGTGCTATTGGCTTTAGGAAGAGATTTTCCAATTGGTCCAGCTAGGATGTAATCTGACCCACATCCTCATTCCCCACAGCCCTGCTTGAAGGAGACCCTCAACTCTGTAGAGGGTCTCCCACCTAAAAAGCCTTCCTCAGAACCTTTCCTCACTGTGGGTGGGAATGTGAGTGAGTGCAGCCACTGTGGGAATCAGTGTGGACACTCCTCAAACTAAACCTATGATGCCCTCTATGCTGTGCTGTGCCACTCCTGGGAATACACCCAAAGGACTCTAAGTCAGTACACCATAGAGATGCCTGCACATCCAAACTATTCATACAACCCAAGGTATGGAAGCTTAGGTTGTGTCTACTGACAGAGGAATGGATTTTAAAATGTGATATGTATATGCACGGAGTTTAATTCAGACATAGAGAAGAAGATAATTACATTGTTTTCAGGAAGATGGGTGGAACTTGAGATTCATCATATTAAACAAATTAAGCCTGACTCAGAACAACAAGTCTCACAGTTTCTCTCATACACAGAATCTCCCTTCCACTCTCTCTCAAATATATCTGCTTATTGTGGTAAGAATATAATGGAGGGGCAACATAATCAAAAGATGGCAGGCATGTATTAAAGTGTCACAGTGAATCCCATTATTTTGCACAATGAGTGATGCTGTAACTCAATCCAATGCAGCTAGACTCTCTTGGATTTAGTCTCAAGTGCCACTCTCTTTGTTCAGGATTAATTATCAAAGCAGTTGACACACTGGATCACCAGACTTCATGTCCCCCAGCCCTGTCAGCTATGTTAACCTCAGCCTCGAATCAGCACATGTGGGGCACAAGCAGGTGACTCTAATTGGCACCAGGCTCACACCCAGCCCCCATTCTCTGTCCAGTGCTTGGGGAAGGAGACAGAAATTGTATGTTTAAAAACATACAAAATAGAAGAGAGAGGGACTCAAATGGATAGGACTAGCCTCTTGTATTCATGTGGTCTGTCTGTGGGCTCAACTCGTTAATAGACTGAGATGTTTGAAAAAAGAGTTGCCTCTGCACTGACCTTGTATGCACTCTTCCTTGTTATTCTCTAAGTAATACAGATGAACAACTGTGATGGTTTGAATGAGAATGGCTCATGTGTTTGAATGCTTGGTCCCTACTAGTGGAATTGTTTGGGAAGGATTAGGAGGTGTGGCCTTATTGGAGAAGGCATGTCTTTGGGGATGGGCTTTGAGGTTTCAAAAGACTCATGAGGTTCCAGTGTGAGATTCTCTCTCTCTCTCTCTCTCTCTCTCTTCTCTCTCTCTCTCTCTCTCTCTGCCTTGTGGTTATGGATCAAGATGTGGGCACTCTCAGGGGTTCTTTTGTTTCACCATCATGAACTCTAACCCTCTGAAACCATAAGCCAAGTCAAACACTTTCTTTTATGATTATCTTGGTCATGGTGTTTTATCATAGCAATAAAAAAGTACTAAGAACCATTTGCATAGTATCTCCGGCTTATTAGGTAGTATAAGTCATCTGAGTATCTGGAGAACGTATATAATTATACACAAACACTTGTACAGAAACTTGAACATCCATGGGCTGGGTATCCTATAATGAGGGGGTACTAAAGCTACAAATTCTTCAATTTGTAAGACACAAATAAGTGCCATTTAAAGCTTCAACCATTTGGTTCACACTTTCCGCCACTTGCAATAGACGTCCTAATGTGAGAGAGGCTGTGTGATGGTCAGTTTTAATGACCAACTTGACACTGTCTAGAATTACCTGGAAGGATCCCAGTAAAGGGTGGTTAGACCAGGTTGTTCTGTGGGCATGTGTGTGGGGATTGTCTTCATTGCCTTAAATGAGGTGGGAAGACCAAGCTGAAAGCAGGTAGTGTCATTCCCTGGGTTTGGGTCCTGGATTGTGTCAAAGAGAGAAAGAGCTGAATGCATGCACACATTCATTCGTTCTTTCTTTCTCTGCTCGTGACTATGAATGTATCAAGTGCTGTGGCCTCAAATGCAATCCCTGCCATAAGAGATTGTAGTCTGGAACTGTTAGCTAGAATAAACCCTTTCTCCCTTAGGTTGTTTTTGTTGAGTATTTTTATCACAGCAACAGAAAGGAAACCAGCCTAGTTACCTATCAGAAGTCACTTGATTGCCTCGAAGGGTCAACCACTGTTCCCACTCCACAACTGAGGTGCCATGCAACTCCAGCCTTGTTCCCTGCATGGCACTGTAGGACTTTGAACCCTCTGAGCCTCCACCTCAGCATCCTCTCCACACCCAGTGTTCTGGTTCCCTTGGAATTGAAGCCCTGTCCCCAGCCCAGAGTCCTTGCTCAGGAGTGGGACCCTGCGGCCACACTAGCCAGCACTGTGCCCTGCTGCTGGCCCAAGTGTCACCACAGATTTGCCTCCTGCAGGATCAGAGGTGTACAACAGTGCATGCCCCTGGCTGCCCCACCCAGGCTCCTGATTGGAATCCCACCCATCCCCTAGGGGCTCACCATCCCGGTGCTCATGGGGCAGCCAGTGATGCTGGGCATCCCCGTGCTCAAAGTACAGGTCCCACTGCCGACACTGCTCCTCCCGGAAGTCAGCCAGGAATTGGACAGTCCTGGGGGTTTGCAGAGCTGGAAGTCATAGGCCAGGCCCGAGCAGGTGCGGCCCCGCTTGGCTGGACTGCAGGAGAAAGCAAAGGTTCCCCTTCTTGGGGCCTCTAGAAAAACTACCTGCCCACGAGTGGCATTTTTTAGGGAAATCCTTGAGTCTTAGGGTTGGAGGGGGCACTTCTATAGAGAAAAGAGACACAGCCCTAATAGGACATGGGTAGCTCCCAGCCAGGTAGGCCTTGGGATATCAAGACTAGAAGGAGCTGGCAGTAGCTACCATCCCCCCTCCCCCCGCCCGATTTGTGCTCTCTTGAGAAGGTCTCATTAGTCAGGCATGGTGGTGTATGACTTTAATTCCAGCATTTAGGAGGCAGAGGCCAGCGGATCTCTGTGATTCAAGGGGGTTTTTAAACCCTTTTTAAAAAAACCCCAAAGGGGGGGGGGGGGGGGGGGGGGGGGGGCCCCCGGGAAACCTTTTGGGTTTCCCCAAAAAGCCGGGGGGCCCCCCCCCAAAAAAAACCCCCCCCAAAAAAAGGGAAAAATTTTTGGTTTCCCCCAAAACCCCCCCTTCCCCCCTCCCCCCCCAAAAAAAAAAGGGGGCCTCCTCACTGAGCAGAGAACAGTTCCAACCCACCAGGGCCCTTTGTGGCTCTAGCTCTCTCGTCTGCTCCTCTCTTCCAAAAACAAGAGAAAAATCCTTCAGGGCTGCTCAAGGGGTCACTGTGCTCCACCTTCCCATTAGGCTTTGCAGGATAGCCTGGAACCCCAAGCAGAAGGATGCTCTGGGGAGAAAGGCTTTCATGTACAGATGGGATGGCTAGACAAGGTGGTCTGTCTTCATCCTTGATAAAGTCTCGACCCTTCTCCCTAGCCGTGACTGCTGATCTCTTTGGCTCCCCCATGGACAATGTTTAATTTGACAGAAGCAGTGCAGCTGTCTCTGGGAACAAAGAATAGAAGCTGCCTCAGTGGCCTGAGATCAGACAGGCTGGATATGTCCAGGGACTTGAGAGACCACCTGCTTTTGGCCCACTTAGGGGCTGGCAGTCAGATTTTGGTTTTATGTGACATTCTAGATTGTCAATATTTGCAGGTAAAACAGATTCTTTAAAACATCAGATAGTCCAACACAAGATGGACAAGTGACCCCACCATGTATGTGAGCAGTCACAGGGCGAGGAGAAGAAGGGGATGGGGTGAGGAGCTTGGGTACTGAAGCATAAGTGGCAGCCCCTAACCCTGTCTCTCACCCGACTAAAAACTAGCTGCGTGGCTATAGTTGTCATGGTGGAGGCTCCTGGCGTCCTGGGACACATGAGAACCTCCTTTGTGGAGCCCCCTAGTTCCTCATCTCTGCTCCATCTTCATCTTCCACTCCCTAAGCCCAGAAGGACTGTCTAAAGTGGGCCAGGGGCCGCAGGGCAGTGAGCAGAGTTGATGTTTCTAGGGTGTTATGGACTCTGAGCCAGGGAAGGACCCCTCCCTCCCTCTGAACCTAAGTCAGGGAGAAATGAAGACTGGGGAAGGTTTGCCTTGTGCTCTCTGCCAGCTTAGAGGCCTCAGCAATATCAAGTCAACTCACTGTGGGTTGTCACACTGGCGGGTCCTGAACTTCACGCCTGTGCCACAGGTGCGTGAGCAGGAGCCAAACGGAGTCCAGGCACCCCAGTTGCCATCTCGCTTGAGGATGTCGGGCGTCAGCCAGATGCAGTGGCCTTTGAAGCAATGCTAAAAGATAGGGATGCAGGCCCGTGAGGTAGCTCATTGAGTAAAGACCTTTGCTGCTCCATGACCTGAGTTTGATCCCTGGGACCCACACAGTGGAAGGAGGGGACTGATGTCCTATGTTGTATTCTAACTTCTGTGGCACATGCCTCACCTCTCCAAATTAAACAAACAAACAAACAAAAAAAACCCAAAACAACCAAAAGTAATTACAAAAAAAAGGTAAGAAGGCGTTCCCTTGACCCATTGCAGACGAGAGTTGTTGGAGAGGCCTACTCCCCTCAGTGGGGCAGTCTCTGTTATGGCTCCTCTGGATCTGCTCTGCAGGCACAGGGATGGGGAGGGGTATCTGATCTTTCTGGCCCTAAAGATCAAACCTTCAGGTGAGACAGGTCTCACCTTGCCTATGACAACAAGAGGAATGGGATGTGCAGGCCCACCCTTCAGGGCCTTGTCCAGCCTCCTCTAAACCTCCTGTGCCTGCTACATATCATGTTCCCAAGATATGTCCTCATGTGCCTGGACACGGATGCAGCAAGAGCAGCATGCCAGAGGTCCTGGAGACATTACAGGTCCAAGTAAGCTTGGGTGTGGAAGAGGAAGACTGGGAGTACAGGAGCAGGGCAAGCATGACAGCAACACAGGCCAGCATGTTTCCAGCATGAGCCAACATGAGCCTGGAGTAGGGAAAATGTGAAATTCCATCACCTCACTCTTCCCAGTGGAGGACGCTTTCAAACCCCTAAGGAGTCCATGTTAAGAAGATTTCAGAATTTAAAACAGTAAATTAGTATGTCAGTGCATCACAGTATTGCTCAAAATAAAGACGATTAACAGCACAATTAGCACAAATGACCCAAACTAAAAAAAAAAAAAAAAAAGAAAATCATCATTTTTATTTCTTGTGTGCGTGCGTGTGAGTGTGTATGTGTGTTGCAAATGTGTGTGTGCATGTGTGTGGGTACATGCGTGTATGGGGATGAGGGTAAGTACATATGTGTACTTGAGTCTCCGTGGGGCCTCAAACTACAAAAGCCAGCAAGATGGCTCAGAAAGCAAAGGTACTTGCCACCAAGCCTGACCTGAGTTTGATCCCTGGCATCCCTGTGGTAGAAGGAGACATAACATGAAGACTGCAGGGACTGCCCTTCTTGGGAGTCCCCTTTTTAAAGGTCTAAGTATGCAGTCAAGGGCTCCATTCAGTGCAGTCAGGCTGGGCAAACAGACACATGGCCAGCAGTCATGACTGAGTGATCCTGGCATCTCCTATCGGGCTATAGTTACCTCCTCTCTCCCTTTAAAGCTTCCCTTACTTGAACATGGTGGGGAGTAGACATGTTGGCTCCTGCTGGTGACGTGCTGGCTCATGTTGCTGTCAGCTGCTGGATGAGGTAGAATTCACAGGCAAGGAGGGACACTGTGGATTGAATGTTTGTGTCCCCTCAAATTCAAGTGGTAAAGTCTCAATCCCTGTGTGATGCTGTAGAGACGTGGAGCTTTGAAGAGATCTTTGAGTCACTGTCCTCATCACAAGGGATAAGAGACATTCTCTCACCCACGTGGCACTTACTGATGGCCGTGTAGCTTCAAACTGGGCTGAACCCTGGGGCTGGGTGGGTGGAAGGAATCCTGGTTTAAGCTCATCTGTATATGCCAGGCTCCTAGAAAAATGATTGCCTAAGGAGTCAACATATTCTTTCACCTGAACCAGTGAGAACTGGGCCTGGACTCTTGGCTGGGCAAACAGGAAAAGAGTACTTTCTGCAGATTTGTGGGGAGAATAGATGGCCAAGCACAAGAGGCAAACCAGAAGCCCTGGGGGCTGTTAAGGCTAAACCTCATGTTGTACTTGAGAGCCACCAGGCCTCTTGCTGGCTTTATCCGCCACCCGCCACGGGCAGGAAGGGGATGTGAGATGACTGGTGTGCTGTGGTGTGGGAAGATCCAATCTGTCCCGTGTGTGAAGTGATTAGAAAGTAGGAATGAAGTTTGGAGAAGCTTGTCTAGTACGCTGGAAGTCCTGGGTTCTAGTCTTAGGACCATATAAACCTAGCATGGTGGCACGTGTCTACAGTCCTATCACTAGAGAGGAAGAAACAGGAAAATCAGAAGCTCAAGGTCATCTTTAGCTACATAGCAAGACCAGCCTGGGCTACACGACAGGGTGTGTCAAAATATGAAAGGGGAATCAGGAAGGGGAGGGCAGCTGGGGCTTCCTGAGAAAGCCCCTGGATCGACTCTGCAGATACTGCAGGGCCTCTCCCTGGTTACTGTGTACCTTAAATGTGAAAAGCCCTTAGTCCTGACTCACCTTGCCAGGTGCACACATAGTCCCATCCAGTGGAGGACCCTTCTTTGTCTTGCAAAAGTAGGGGTTGTCTGGGTGGCTGCACCATAACTGTTTGCAGGGGTCAAAGGTCCGGAACTAGAAGAAAATACCACACCCTCAGTTTATCAGGCTACCCTCCCTCCTCAGCTGACCATGCAGAACGTCACCCCTTCACCCCGATCCTGCAACCTGAACTGGCCTGTGAACATGCCTGTGCGAGTGGGTGCTGCTAGCTCCATCTGATTCTGGGGCCATGAGGCTCATGTGCATGCAGTGTGGCTATGACAGAATCTCTGGGTATTGATGGGTCCCCCAAGTCTCCAGCTTTGGAGGCCGCCCACCTGGGGGAGCTTTGACAGGCACCTGAGAGGTAGAATATCCAGCATGGAAATTAAGTGGTCATCCCTATGGCCCTGGGCAGGAGTGGCTGGCTCCTTAAGTGTCATCATCGCAGGGCCCTGGGGACACTCACCGCCGTGCACATCATGTAACCCAGGCCAAAGTCGAAGCGGCACTGCTCGTTCATGGAATAGTGCAGCCCTGGGAGTTGAGGCAATGCTGGCCAGTCATGGGCGAAGGGATCATCCCTTAGGCAGTCATAGGAACTGTAAGGGGACACGTGGGTGCCACAAGCAACCTTCAGTAAGGGAAGCTGAGATCCTTTCTGGAGTTACCATGGTGGTCAAGACTTCATAACTCTGGTCTTTAGGTGTAATAGCTCAGCCTTGCCTCATCCACCAGTTTAAGACGTCAAGACCTGGCAAGGGCAGCTTCTAGGCCCTCTCAGTCTCAGTTCTAGAAAGCTACCCCCCAGCCCCAAAGCAAGATCCCCTCCTGGCATCAGGCTTCCTCATCCATCCCTTGCATGTCAGGCCAGAGGCTCCAAGGTCTGAGTGTTCAAGTTGGACCCAGGCACACTGGACGCTGTGCCCTCTTAGAACTGAACCCAAGGTGGGATCACCCTTGGGGGCCCAGGGCAGGTACTCACTGCAGGTATCGGCCGAGCTCCTGCTGGCTGCAGCGGGACCAGTGGAATCGATGGAAGGCAGCCTGTACCAGGGGTGCCATGATGCTGCCCAGCCGAACCTCGTCACCGCAGCGGTTGCCTTGACCATCATGCTCCATGCCCAGCCTGTGTGAGGAGCAAGGCAGTCTGGCTGGACCCTGACTGTACTCACCTGTCATGTCTCCTCATCTCAACACCAGGAAGGCATTTCTAACAGCCACAGTAGACATCTCCAAGCTTTTCTGGTCTGATCTACTTTGACTAGAGTCTTGAAACAAGAGGTACTCTGTCAAACATCCACCGGTCAGGCCCCTCACTCTGTCCCCAAGGAGGGCCACAATATTCTGAATGAACACTGAGAGCAGGGCTGTCTGTAGCTCAGAGCATCCAGGGTACCCCTTCTTCCTCTGCATACATCCATCAGCTCTGTAGACCCCATTATTGCTTATTTGGCCCCAAGATTCAGAGTCTTATCTGGTGCCTAGAATATGGACATCTGGGCAGAGTTCTGGCTTTTTGACCCTGTGTTACCCTCCCTTAGAGCCTGGGTGACCCATCTACAAAATGGGGTGAGGTTCTGTCCCTAACCTGAGATTTGAATGGAATAATGGAACCTTGGCTTTCTTATGGCCCAGAGCACTTGCTCTGCCCCCAGGTGCCTTTTGTTTTTGACTTGACTTGTTCCATCAGCAGAAAGCCCACTTCAGGCCAGAAAGGCAGGACAAATCTATGTGGCTTTCCTACATGACTGTCCCTCTCAGGCACAGGGGGAAGTGGTCAGTCAGTAGAGCATCTGGTTTTCCCATACAAGGATGGTCAGGCAGGCCACTTACACATGGCCCGTCTCATGAGCCACCACAAATGCCGAGGAGAAGCCATCCTCATGGTTCAGGGTGCAGCTGCGGACGGGGTGGCACATCCCAGTGACGGGAGCATAGCCTGGGAGGAGACAGAAGGTGGCTCCAGCCGCCAGGCCTAGAGTCCTAGCCCCAGACAACCCCAGATCTCAGAGCAATCCTACAGAATCAATTTCCCCTGATGGTAGGACTCAGAAAAATCCTGCACTGATGTTAGGCCCTCTGCCCATCACCACAGAGCTTGGTGGCCACGTTGCCTGTGATGGCCCACACTGGAGTTGGCATCCATTTCCTAGCGCAGGTCTCTGCCTGGCCTTGTCTGTCACCCTGGCAGCTTCCTGTCCTCTCTCTCTTCCTCCACCCTGTGGACTGACTCTTCCTGCTTCTCTGCTTCTTGCTAGGTTTTGGCTGCTATCATTTCCACCCTTCTACCCAGTTAGGTTTAGTTGGTTGCTCTTTGCTAAACTACTTGAGATATGTGTATCTACGACTTATTTTCAACCTTCTTCCTAGTTATAAGTATCAACTTACTGCTATGTCAGCTTTATACACGGGATTTTTAAAAATTATTACATTTGTGTGTTGTGTGTGCACGTGTATCACGACACTTGTGTGGAGCTCAGAAGACGATGTGTAGGAGTTTCTTCTCTCCTTCCATCATGTGGGTCCCAGGGATTGAACCCAGGTCTTCAGGCTTAGCAGCAGGCATCTTTACCTGCTGAGCCATCTCTCTGGCTCTCTCCAACAGTTCTGGTTGTCATCATTACCATGGACTTAAAAATACATTCTGATTTCTACTGTTAGTTTCTTCAGCCTGTTTTGTGTGTCTACTGCTTAATTTCCACAGTGGCCCAGGGTGGGGTGGGGCTGTTACTTGATCCTGTATATTTTGTAAGATTTCCCCATGGCCCAGTAGAGTCTGTTCTGGTATATTCTCACAGGTTTTAGTAAAGAGTGGATATTCTTTCATGGTTTATTGTAGCATTCCATATACACCATCTGTCATGGTTTGAATATGTCTGGCCCAGGGAGTGGCACTATTAGAAGGTGTGGCCTTGTTGGAGTAGGTGTGTGTGTCACTGTGGGTGTGGACTTTAAGACCCTCATCCTAGCTGCCTGGAAGCCAGTCTTCCATTAGCAGTCTTCAGATGAAGATGTAGAACTTTCAGCTCTGCCTGCACCCTGCCTGCCTGGATGCTGCCATGCTCCCGCCTTAATAATGATGGACTGAACCTCTGAACCTGTAAGCCAGCCCCAATTAAATATTGTCCTTTATAAGACTCATCCTGGTCATGGTGTCTGTTCATAGCAGACCCTAAATAAGGTCCCATGAGAGTCCTGGGAATTGAACTCTCGACCTCTGGCTCAGCATCAAGTCCCTTTACCAGCTTAGCCATCTCACCTTATCAGTCCAAAACTTTTAAGTCTTTGCTCATTTTCTTATCTGTCTATCAGTTACTAAGAAGTGTCTGTGAGCATCTTCAATCATGTGGTTTGGTTATTTTTTTTCTTTTATATCTGTTGATTTCGTGCAGTTTGAAACGTTGTATAAAGAATTACTTGGTAACCTATTCAAATTCGTTCCTCAGAAGCCAAGGGAAGAAACTTAACCCTGCAGCTCCAGACTCCGGCATGGCCTCTTCTTCAGCCTGTCAAGCTCTGTCTTGTCTATCCTCCATTCCCGACCTTCCTCAGTTCCTTGGGACTACAGCATGGTGTTTTAGTGGGTGGTGGGGGGATGGGGATGACAGGTCATTGGATGGGGATTGGGAAAATGATACAGGTTCTAGTGGTTTCCTAGAGCCAGGAGGTAGATGCTACCAACCCAGGCACTTCCTAGCCTAGGCTTCAGCTCTTGGGAGTTCCTTGAAGGCCCCAGCTTTCTTTCCCTGCATCTGTAGGCACAGGACTAACCTTGCATGCCCGAGGGCCCGAAGTCCTGCCGTGTGAGGAAGATGGCATGGTCGTGGTACTCATCGTGGTCTGTGTCCGGCTTCTGCTGGAGGTAGGCCCATCGGCAGACATTCTCCAGACTCTGAGAGGGGTTTCCAATCTCAATGAGGCTCATGGACTACAGTGGGTGGAGAGAGACAGAAGGATTGGTATCTGGCAGATTCTGTAGATGTGCTGACAGAACTGAGCCACTGGGGATCTGGTCCAGGGGCCTTGAAGCTCCCTGCTAAGTCACTCCAGTGACATTTGCCTTCCATTCAGCCCTATTCTTCTGAATGGAAGAGAAGGTTCCTGGTCACCCTCGCCTGCTACAAACTTTTGAATGCTACAAACTTTTCTTGTCTCCCTGGTTGACAAGCCATCTTCCTTCTAAGCTCACTCTTTGGTCAGAGGCAGGACCCTGTTTGCCCAAGACTGTTGGACAGAGAGAGTTGGCCCTCACCATGCTACCCAGGCTCTTCTCAGGCTTGGCAGCTTGCTTCCTGTAGTACTAATGACTGAAGAGACAACAAAGGAATGCATGTATGTTGAACACAGAGGAATGGTCTAGTAACCAACAGCAGTCTAGCCTATGTACAGGGCATGCTACCACATCTTGCCCACAGGACCTGTCGGGATGCCTTTCTCACTTGCCTCGTTTACGAGACAGCATATCTGAGGTGGGTACTGTCACTTGCATCTGAAAGAATACTGAGCAACACAGGTCTTCTTTTGTGAGAACCATGACCACCCCAGGCAAGGGCACTGGCTGGCAGGTAAAAGATGGAAGTTAGCTGATCGACATGGCCTAAATCAGCATGGGAAAAAGAGCTCCAGCCAAGTCTTGGAAGAGACTGAAGAGTTCAGCCAGGAATTTACAGTCAGGTATTGGGACCAGCGATCCGGAGGGGAACGGGACTGGAGTCAGGAGCCAGGTTGACGCAGGGAGAGCAAATGGGTCAATACTATGCAGACAGAACCCCTCCCCCAACCCCAGAGATTCTGGGAAGAGGTTGAAAACTCAGGTATCTTTAGGGGTTGTGTCCACTGAATGCTGGCCCATGGCTGGCATTCAAAAACCGAAGCCCAGACTTTCCAGAGCAGACGTCTTGGATGGGTCTACTGTTAAATGTAAAGTTTACAAAGCTCAGTGGGTACAGCGCAGACCAGTACACCAAAAACCTGGGTTCATTTCCCAAGCACCTCCCAGATTGGCACGGATGAAAACGGCTTTAACAGACAACCCAAAACTCCATCCCATTCCCCAAATCACTCAACTAAGAACTTCTGAATAAAGGCAGTTCCTCCAGTGGACAGAACTTCCCCTCCTCCACGCTCCCCAACTTGCAGACAGAGCCTGACACTGCAGGCGGACAGAACACCCCACTGCTTTGTAGAATGGTCCCTGCTGGTTCTCGCCTTCCCCACAAGACGCTGGGCTCCAGTCCTGAGCCTCTCTTGGCAGACAAGGTGATTTCACTGCCGTGGCAGGATAATTTATTGAAATATTGATTTGTGTTTTTGTTCTTGCTTTGTTTTCTTCTCTGCTGTTCCAAGAAGACAGACTGCTACAGTGTTCCCCAGCCTCCAGGGGTTTGTGCTGTGGGAACAGAGCTCAAGGGGTCTAGATTCCGCTTCCTAGCTTTGGCCTCCCAGGAAAGATCCCTAGAGGGGAGGGAAGAGAAACAGACTTGGGGAGCACTGTCCCAGACAGGAGCTGCACTACAGAGGGGGACTCCAGGAAGGTAGAACTTCAGAAAACAGTAACCATGTGTGTACCCTGTGAACCTTGATATGCATGTAGGCACCCCAAGAAACAAACATTTTTATGGTCAACCCTTAGTGTCTGCTGGGGAGTGATTTTAGTTACTCCAGTGAAGAGCACATTGGTAAAGGCTCAAGTCTCTTCTATAAAAGGATACAGCATTTGTGCAGAACCCCACACCTCTTTCTGTATCCTTTACATCAACTCTAAATGACTTATACCATGTACCACAGTGTAAGTGTGGAGTGCGTAGTTGTTATACTGATTGTTTAGGGAATAACAACAAGATAAAAGCCTGCATATGTTCAATACAGATGTCATGTTTCCTCCTGATTATCCTCCATCTGTAGTTGGTAGAATTGGCAGAAGCAGAGCTGTGGGTGTGGAGAACCAACTGTATTTTCTCCCAACCTTTTCAAGGCCTGGCCTATCTCAAGCAAGCACTGAGGACCCAAGGGGAAGTGCTCTTGTTCTTACTGGTCTGGAGCATTCTAGGGGTCACAGAGTACCCTGTCCAAAGGCTAGCCTGTGACAAGACATCAATATTGTATCGGGGCTAAGGACAGGACTCACGTGCATTTTAGAAAGAGTCATTCTTGCCAGAGAGAGGGGCAGTCAGGAAAGGGAAGTAAGTGTGTCTCACTGCACGGTCAAAGGGGTCAATATCTGGTGGGAGACAGGAGATGTCAGGGATAGGGGGTGTGGACATGGGCAGAGGATGTATGGGAGTACCTCTGGCTTCAGCGGGTGTGTGTGTGTGCGATCTGGTCACAGTGCCTGGGAGAATCCATCTTGAAGATGGTCTTTTCGGTACAGTTTACTCACCTGGTGAAATCTCCAGGGAGTGCCTCTTCCCTGATTCCGAGGTACAGAATCCAACATTGAGTATACAATTGGTTGCCTTAAGTCCAAGAGGCAACCTTGAGGCCCAAGCTAAGCTGCCTAAGCAAGCTAATAAAATAGAGGTTTAAAGGACTGAAAAGCAGCTGATGTGCCTTAAAATCACAAAGAAGTTTCTGCCTCCTTCCCCATGCCCCTTTCTCTCACCCACCACACTTTCCCCTTGGGACCCACAGCTGTCTTTCACCACAGCCCTTAGACTGCTCTCAAGGGTCTGGAGAGGTGGGTCCGTGCTCGAGAGTACATACTGCTTTCGCAGAGGAGCTCACAATCACCAGTAGCTCCAGCTCCAGCTCAGAGGACCTGCAGGTCTTTATGGACATGTCTACTCTAGCATATAACCACCCCTACCCACCTCCACACATATACACATAATTTAAATACAGTTTAAAGAACTTTGCTTGAGGCAGAGATATCTGGGACAACTGAGCATGTCTAGGCCCTTGGAGAGAGACCCAAGTTGGTTGTGGGCAAGGCAAGGTACCAACGACAGAGGCAGTCCAATTGTCCCTGGGTCAGTTGTAGGGAACCTGCTAGAAAAGCCTGGGTTCCCAGTGGGTGCTGGAAACCATAGAGAGTATTGATCCTATGTGTTTTTCCTATATACGCATACTTTGATAAACTTTGACCCTCACAAGCTGCCTATGGCTTTTTTACATCATGAGCCTGCACTCGTGGGCTTTATTATTTTTTTTTTTTAAATCTTACTACAGACCATCTGATAACTGAGGCAGCTGCTAGTGACGAGCAGCAGGGTGCATGTACAATGTGGACTCACTGGACACGGTGATAATTCAGTGTCCTGGCGTGATGGGGTGATACAGTACTCGATTTCGACACGTTCCTCAGAACAGCCTGCAATGAAACGTCATGAACTTTTTGTTTCTGGAATTTTTCCGTTTAATATTTTGAGGTCACAAGTTGCACGTATCCTGAGTGGAAAGTAAAACTGAAGATGAGGAGGAAACCTTCCTGTTTCTTAAGTCCGAATCTCTTAGAGAAGTTACAAGAGGATGAGAGGGCTGTTTCATTGGCCTTGGCTATCTGTCTTCCTCTCAGCTCTGGAAGCATCCAACACCTGGCTCCTGCATTGGTTTTACTAGGGAAGTCTCTGTGTGCCTGTTTTCACCTGTGCTGAATAGGGATGACTGAGCAGGAGGCAATCCTTATGGGGGCTGGGCTAGTGGCCAATTCCCAGGCTGGCAGTGAGTACCCTTCAGTGAAAACAGCCAAGGAGCCTGGGGTCTAGAACAGAGGGGTGGCATGTGGTGCTATCTGACCGCGGACCATGACATCTCCATTCCCCAAGGCTGAGTGGTATGGAGTAGGTGGGTCTAGCTCCTGAGGGATGAAGGTTTTGCATTCTGGGACAAGGTTCTTCACAGTGACAGCAACTTCCATAATTCTGACCCCAGTGTGGAGATCCCAGATGGTCTAGGGCCACTGTGCCTGCAGTGTGGGCTTGTGGACACCTAGGCCCATGATCATGGGTATGGACATCCTATTCTGTAAGGAGAAGTAACCCTTCTCTCACCATTGATAAGTACTGTCTCCAAGCATGAAGCAGAGGGGGCTTCCCAGGAGGCTCACTGAATGCTCCATAGGGACCTTAAGAAGAATGGCCATTCTCCTACCGTGGGCTTTGCAACCCAAGATCCCAGTTTCAACATGAAGCCTATTGACCCACAGGGCCATCTCTAGATACACTGCTTGTTACACAGGGTTGAGGCCAGCCCTGTGCCGTTCACACATGTTTATCACAAAGTGACTGAATTAATGAATGAACAAAACCCAAATATACACATGTTAGAGAGTCACACTGGGCCGTGGAGAGAAGTACAAAGCCTAGAGGCTGCAGGAACATTCCCAGGAACTCATGGAGAAGAATCACCAGCAGGAATGGGCCCAAATGCTGATGGCAAAGCCAATTCTTTCTGGGTGTTCATGATCTGTTGGTTCTTTGAGGCTAAGCCTCTGCATATATCTCATTAAAATTCAAAACTGCCTAAGACATAAGTACTGTCATTATCCTAATTACAACCTCATGCTGTTAAAGTCATTGACTCCAAATCCTGAGGTGGAGGTGGAGGTGGAAGTCATACAAAGGTTAGGAGCAAGTTTGGCTGGAAGTAGGTCCACTTCTTGACAGAGGCAAAGGAAGGGCAGGCTACAGAAATAACCACCAGGTGGCGCTGCTGCTACAAAAATGCAATGCCAAGACCCTGAGCGAGGTGGGCAGGCTCGGGGAAAGCAGCTCCTCCAGGCTGGGCTGCAGATCTGACTTTCAGTTGGGCAATGGTAGTTCTCTAGACACCAGACAGATTCTGGGGTCTCACCCTAAACAAACCAATTAAGACTTGTGCAGAAAGTTGTGTTCCAAGCATTGCCCTCTGACACTTTTGACTGTTGACTGTGGAGTGAGCTGAATTATTTATGCTCTTCCCTCCTTCAGTCAAGGAGACAGAAAAATGGAATCTGCTGCTTGGAGGCCAGTCTCCATGCCTCACAACAGGAAGGCTCTGCAAGCTGGGTGCCACCACGTGTCTGTGAACACACAGGCCACACACCCAATATCAGGGCCACAGGCAGGGAACTTGGAGCTGGAGGTGTTGGGTACAGGTCTGTACGCTACGGTTCTTGAACACTTTGATCCCTCTCTGGGCTCCTCTGACCCAGTGTCAGGGCCCAACCTGAGCACCCAGCCTAGAGCTCAGGGACTTTACCTGTGACAGTGTGGGCGGGATATACAGTTTGCCACATATACATATGACAGTGAAGATGTGGCTCCATGGGCAGAGTGTGGTGTGTCTTCTCACCTGACTTCTTCCTGACTGGAAGCCTGAGAGGGGAATGGAACAGAGCCAAGTATAGGTTGTTCTTTGCTTTGACTGTTATTGTGACATGACCAGCTACTTCAAGCTCTTGCCACTGTGGCTTTCTTCTCCATGATGGACTGTTAGATGGAACTGTAAGCTGATATAAACCCTTCCCTTAAGAAAGCAAGATGCGGTCTAGACCTACAAGTCTTCCTTTTCCTTGTCTACTCTGGCAGTGACTATGTGGTCCACTCTAGTGCTAGTGGTTCAGGCTGCAAGGAGATCTGGCTTCAGCTGGTACAAAACCCATCCCAGAATGTCCTGGTTCTCAGAGGCCTCAGGCTAGCCCTTCCAAACAGAAGGAAATAAGACATTATGTACACAGGTGAGGTTCAGGCTGAGTAGAGCTCTCTTCTCAGTTTCAGTATTGCTGACATTTGGGGCCAGTTAACAAGTGTGTGTGTGTGTGTGTGTGTGTGTGTGTGTGTGTGTGTGTGTGTGTCTGTCTGTCTGTCTGTCTGTCTGTCTGTATTGAGCATCTTCCAAGTTATAACAGTGGAAATGTCTCTAAACATCATCCTGAGTCCATGCATGGGGCATAGAGTAGCAAAGTCATCGTTGGTTGGGAGCATTGGACATAGGGGGAATGTCACAGGGGGCGACAGGGGTAGCTCACCAAGGTCTGTGCTCTCTAATCTGATAGAATGGCAATAACTGACTCTCTCTAGGGACAAAGTAGCTGTCAGGTATGACCTTCGGTAGATCACTCTGCCCATGGAGCCACATCTTCACTGTCATATGGAGATGATGACAGTGACTATGAGTGCCCCCTTATCATCAGGGGATGCCCATCAGTCCCTGACAGGATGCCTGAACAGGGAGCTGTGCAAGGCTCTGAGGACACTATGATGCTTCCTCCCAGGCAACATCACCAAGACGAGTGATTAAAACATACTCTGTTCTGATGGTTATGTGAATGTGCTCCCTTTTTCTTGAGAAATACCTATGGATCACAGGGCAGCGAATCCCAGGAGGTATAAATAAAGGCAGCTGACTCCCAGAGAAGGGAGCCTGAAAGCTGTATAGCTGGGGGTGGGGGGCCTCAGTCAACGAACCCCCAAAGAGTCAGCACTCTGTCTGACCTCCACGATTGCAGTCATTGCTGCCAAGCACTGGGCTTCCACAGACTTCCTCTCACTAGAAAAACAAGGCTCTGCGATGTTAAGTAAGTCATCCAAGGTCCCATAAGTACCACTGGGCTGGCATGAATGCCAGGACCAGGGCCCACCATCTCTGCTGCTTCAATACAAGTTCTGCTCTATTTAGACTGACTGCCTGCAGTCTTGGGGACTTCCCAAGGCTGGTGTCTTCTATTCCCAACTGTGGCATGCAAGGTCATGTGGGTGGCTCAGAAGTCATGGTACAGGTGCCTCCTAGACCTGCCAGGGGAGAGCAGGCGGAAGGCATGCCTGTTGAAGAAATCTAAGCTACTAGACTAGGATTCAATGCTGAATAGGAACTCCTGTCATTGTCTAAAAATTAGAATTCATATCTTGGAACCTAATTTCTAGTATAATAGTATTAAGACGTGGGACCCAAGGAGGTCATCAGGTCAATAGGACAAAGGTCCCTGAATTGGAGTGGCTCTCATATAGCTCTGAGGCCTGTCCCATCTACCACTCATGAACGTTAAGCTACCTGTGAGGACTCCAGAGCTCCTGGCATTTGGACCTTGGACTTCCTGGCTTCAGAACTATGAGGAATAAACGTCTGTTGTTTACTAAGTATCAATCTAAGGTATAGTCATTAGGCCAGATCAAAAGGACGGAGGCGACCTCCAATGGCAGCGTCTAGCACTAACACCGTTCATTTATTCTAGACCTAGGCTCTGATGAGGAGGTGTGTCAAGGATGATAGGGACAGATAATTATGTTTTGCCCCTATCTGAACACCAGGGGGCCTTTCTCAGGCTAAAGTATAGACTGAGCTTGCCCCTAGTGTCTCTGATTCAAAGGTATCTGAAAGAAGCCTCTCTCCCATCTGAGTTCCAGTGTCTGCTCTGGTCTTTCTACTGTGGGACACATGACAAGACCACAATGGTGCGGGTCCAAGGCTTTAACCTGTGGACTCCTCCCCTCCCAGCATGTCTCCACCTTCTACTAATAGACCAAGACTGTCTGACCTTTCACCCAAATGCTGACAAATTTCAACAAGCATCGAATACCCTGTCTCGAGCTGGCCTTCACAAGATACTTTATGTCCTCGGAATGTCCCCAAGTCTCTCATCTCCATTTCCTTTGATTTCCATCATCCAAGGAAATATTTAAAATGAGAACACTTGAGTAGCTTTGGTTCCTTCTCAAAAAATCAATTGAAAGCCAGTTGCTATGCAACCCAGGAGAGCGGCTGATGCTCGGCTCCCTGGCTGGTGGCATATTGTATAAAATAAGATAATCTCTTTTCTTCTGCTTATATTTATATATATATTTATATATATATATATATATAAAAGAAATGGAGAAAAAATGTTGTTTTAGGAAAAACTTGAGATAACTCGGAGGCCTCCCATAAGCTAGAGATAAACAACATGTCACTCATGTAAGGGTTGCCAGGGTTACCCCACTGGAGCCTAGTGGGACGTGGAGACAAGGCAGGGAGGGACTGGGGGAGCTAATACATTTCCAGAGATAACTGGGGATGGACAGTAGGAGCTATGGGTCTGTGCCACTTTTTGCCAAAGACTAGGTCACAGCTTCCTACGCCCCAGAGCATATCCTAGGCACAGCTTAGGAGTTCCTGGCTACAGCCACCTTGGTTTTGTAGGGGCTTAAACTCTCCCAGAGATGAGGTCAAATTCCTTGCATTAGTCACCAGTCCTGTTGCTGTGACAAACTGCCTGACAAAGTCAACTTAAGGAAGAGGGGTTTATTTTGGCTCTCAGTTCAAGGGTGAATGAAATGCAAAGGAAGTCACCATGGCAGGAATGGGAGATAGCTGGTCACATGACATTCACCATCAGGAAACTAAATTTGCTTTCTCCCTTTCCTTCAGTCCTAGATCCCAGCCCACATTCAGGGTGGGTCTTCCAAGCACAGTTAACCAGAGACTTGTTTCCACAGTGAGTCCAAATCCTATCCTGTTGACAATCAAGCTTAGCCATCACAGTCCCAGCAGGAACCCAGAGATTCCGTGCTGAGTACCTTCCCAGAATTTACCTGTATCTGTAAACCCTGTCCCATGCTCACAGCCTCATCCAGCTCCCCTCAGCTTTGCTCTCCCCATTACTGAGTCTATGTGGGGTGTGGTAGGGGGAAGCCTCACAGCCCTCAGATTTCTGCCAGGCCACTGTGCCCAAGGTGTGCCTCACCTCATTGTGCTGACTTTATGGTGCTGGCATCTTATCTGTCACTTGACAAGGAACATCTGTATAGCTCTCGTTTCTGTACACCCGAGAATGTACTCAGGAGTCCAGGACTCCTGAGCTCAGAGTACATCTTGTACAACCATGGCACTCTTTGGAGGCCCTGACACAGAACCTCATCTCCAGAGCTATGCAAGGTAGAGTCTGTGACCTGTGGCCATGGACGCCTTCCACACAAGATAAGTGCAGAAATGAGAAACTTCACAAGGAACTGGAGGGAGTGAGATTCTCAGAAAATTTATGGAGTTTAATCATAAAAAAGCAGGGCTCTTTTTTTTTTTTTTTTTAATATCTTAGGCTCAGCCACATTTGCCTTTTCTAATAATTCATCTGCAGAAGTTATTGGTGTGCAATCAAGTAGGGCTAGAGGCTGGATCCTTGTTTTGCCAGGCTCTGTGGATCCTGGCAGTTGCCCTGGAATGGAACACCCCTGCTCTCTGTCACCTATGGCCCCATGGGGCACCTAGCGTTCCCTCCACCCACCCCTACCAAGATGCTGCTCCAGGACCCGCAGCCTGAGGCTGTTTGTCCACAGTCAAGCACAGTGCTTCTTATCACTTAGCGCTACACCGCCCCCAAGGGGTCTGTTAAAGGCTTGCTCACCAGTGGAAGTGCCCTTGCGGTGGCAGAACCTTTTGGAGGAGGAGCCTCATGAGAGGGAGTTAGGTCATTGGGGGTCATGCCTTGAAAGATGGGGTTGTGACTCATTTTCTTCTCTATCTTTGCTTTCCAGCCTCTCCCCACCTCTGTTCCAGAGGTGAATTTCCTTTGTTTACTCCACACTCCCTCTCCATGCTGTCCCACCACTAAAGGCCACAGAGAAACAGGTTGAACGGCCATGAACGTAACCTCTGCAATCATTGGCTTGGGTGCAGTTCTCCCTCCTTTTACGTTTCCTGCCTCGGGTATTCCGGTCCAACTACTAAAGGCTAACACACCTCTGTGGTTCCTTCCATGCTGTAGTCTGAAAACGTTCATTTCCAGCTCGGAGTCCTCTCCATGCAGGCCAGCAGCAATCTGTCCTCTCTCTAGTCCCTCTGCCCCAGCTCTCCAGACTGGCACCCCAGCACCATGTCCTCCTAACATAATCTCCCTGTCTGCACTTCTACATCTAGGACACCAAGATTCCAAAGCTGGATTGGCTTCCTGTCCCAGTCCGTGAGGGCTTCCTTCCAGACAGCAGGGCAGCAAGCTGTCCTTGCACCATCTTGCCACAGGACACACACCTGCTCTTAAAGTTCTCGCTTCTAACAAAACTCAGAACCATCCCATCAAATATCCAGCTATTAACCTGGAAAAACCATCTCTCCTCTCTCTAGAAGAAACAGTGTGGGTTGGTTTTTTGTGTTATTCTTGTTTGTTTGTTTTTTGGTTTTGTTTTTTAATTCCCCCCTCATGAACAGCATACCCCTTTCTTTCTGTATGTTCTATGTCTGTCTTGTACTACCTCAGAGACATATTTGGATTTCTGTGATTTAGGGGACATTTTTAAAATTTCATGTGTATCTGTGTAAGTTCATTTGGGTCAATGTGCACCATGTACATGCAGGATCCCACAGAAGCCAGAAGAGGGAGTTCCGGTCAGTTGTGAGTCACCTTGGAGGTGCTAAAAACCAAACCTGGGTCCTCTGCAGGAGCAGTAAGCCCTTTCAATTGATGAGACATCTCTCCAGCCTTGGTGCAGGGAACTTTGTTTTCTCAATTAGCCCTACTATAGGTGTTGCAAGATCACAATGTTTGCTTATGAAATTTCAATCAAAGTCAGCATATACAATGGTGGTCCCATGAGATGATATCATCTAGTGACATCATGGCCATCTATCTTAATTCGAGCACACTGCGATGTCAACACAACAACAAAATTACCAACTTTCACATTTCTCAGGATCTGTGCCCATTAAATGATGTGGCTGTGTTTGTCTTTATCACTCAAGTTTTAACTCCATGGGTTTTACAATGGTTTCTTTTGGGTTTTAACAGCAAACAATTATAATTTTGTCTGCTCTTCTCAAATATTAGTTTCTTGTCATTTAAATCTAAGAAAACAAACCCTTTAGAATCAGAGTATGAGAACCACTTATGTGTCAACAAACTTGTGTGTCTTGATTTTGTGTGTGTGTGTGTGTGTGTGTGTGTGTGTGTGTGTTATACATGTGGAGGCAGGAAGTCAATGGGTGGGTATCATTCTCAATTGTAGCCCTCCTTATTTTTGAGCCAGGGTCTCTCCTTGGGCTGGCTCTGTTGGCTTGTCAGTGATCTCCAGGGATCCTCTTGCATTGCTCCCCTGGGGCTGGTGTTACAGACGCATCCCTCCACACTCAGATTGTTTTGAAACAAATACCAGGGATCCAAATTCAGGTCCTTGTGTGTACACGGAAGGGCCCACCTGTTGCTAGTTTTACTGCCACTGCCTCGAAGGTGACGTTTTCCAAAGCAAGTTCTGTAGAATGTCTGGAGGGATCCATGGAGAAAGAGGATTGAAGAACAACGTGTACCATTGTGTCCCATGGAGTGTCACCACGCACATTCCAAAGTCGCTGGGACATGCGCCACAGGAGCACCTGTCTTCCTTTGCTTTAAGAAGCACCACCTGCCCATCTCTTTTTCTGTGTAAACATCTATTACCATTCAGTTCCACAGAGCGCCTTCAGGGAAACTTGCTTCTTTTCCCACCTTTAAATAAAATTTTGGCTGTCTAGTGATCATCTCTCAGGACATTTTTCAAAGTTTTAAAACAAGAGACCCTCCCAGTCGTGGACTCATTATGTAGGCAAGGATGACCTTGAACTTCTGATGCTCCCAATTCTAACTCACTAGTGTTGAGATTATGGGGATATGCCAACCCCATCCTCACCCCTGTTTATACAGTGCTGGGGCTAAACTTGTGGATTTGGGCAAAACAGGCAAACACTTTGCCAAACAAGCTATATCCTCAGTCCCCGATCTGGCTTTTTATTTATGTGTGTGTGTAAGAGAGTGTGTATGTATGTGTGTGCATGCCTGTGTATATATGTAGCCTAGAGAGACACCAATGTCCTCCTCTCTCACGCTGTCTATTCTTTTAAGGCAAGGTTCTCTCTCCCCCCTCTTTTTCTCTCTCTCTTCCTCCTCCTCCTTCTTCCCCCTTCTCTCCTTCCTTCCCTCCCTCTTCCTTTCTGAACCAGACAAGGTTGCCATAAAACCCTAGCCACTTTGTCTCCATCTCCCTTGATGCTGGGGGTGCAGGTATTTGACACGATACTCAGCTTATTATGTGCTAATTTGGATCCAACCTCCTCATGATTGCGAAGTGATCCTAACCTGAACCATCTCTCCAGCGCCACAATCCACATCAGAGCCTGGTGCCTCCATCCTGGCTTTCTTCTCTCTACTCTCTGCTATTCCCTCTCCCCTTACAACACAAAGCTGGAAGTCTTACCCCAATTCAGTATCCGGACTAGGAGACAGACAGACAGACAGACAGACAGACACTCTTCAGGCCTAATGGGACCCATGGTTTCGTTAGCACAATTCAGTAATAAAACATACAGTTTTAAAACTTTGATCTAGTGTGGTGAAGATCCGGCAACGGCTTTGGGCTATCACCTGATGTCCAGACCAACCCACGGACAGCTTTCCTCCCTCTCTGAACAGATCATATGTACCATAAAAACGGGAGGGGGGGAAATGGAGAACATTACAGGAAACCCCAACCAATCAAAATGCAGAGTTGTAACTCCCAGTTCCCATGGATACATCTACAAAACTTCACACCTAAGGCTCAGGGGACATTGCAGAAGAGGAGACAGAAAGTCGTAAGAGCCAGAGGATCAGGGAGTTTGCCATGAGTCTGTGTCTTCTACTGATTTCAGAAGCTATGCCCACGAAGTCTCACCAGCTTGGCTGCCTAAACATGAGCTGAGCAAGTTTGTAAACCAATAGAGAGGCTAATACAGAGGGGAGGGGCAGGCAAACGACCTCAACCTACACAAAGAACTACACAATGAAGGAATCTCAAGAGCAGGAAAAACAGTCTTCCCCAGGAAAGAGCACACCAACTGGTTATCTAATACCAAATGGTCAACCCTGGAGACATACGTTCAAGAATAATTATTCAGACTGAGCAGGTTATACTTAGGAATATATATTTATATGTACATACACATGCATATAACAACAATGAAAAAAGAGGCCATCAATTTGAAAAAGAGCAAGGAGGGGTATAGAAAAAGATTTGGAGGTAGAAAGGGGAAGAGAGAAGTGATATAATCTCAAAAATAAAATTTAAAAAAGACAAAAGTATATAAACAGATTCAAAAATTAAAATTTATGATTTTTGTTTGAAAAGAAAAAGCAGGGGAAAGTCCAGGGCTTTGTTGTTTCCAGCTTGAATGATCTATACTGGCTGGTGTCCTTTCACTAATTCCTAGGAATGACTTAAGACAGGGAAATACAAAACAACTCCTATATTGGTGCGCTCCTATATTTCAAAATCAGCCTCGTTCACTGTCTGTGCTCAGAATGACTCTCTACCATAGCTGTCAAAGGCTGCATGTCCACAGTAGAGTACAGATCCATTTCCCCCAATTTAATGGAGGTACTCTCATCCTTATCCTTCTTGCCAAGAGCTTGGAAGTTCCCAAGATAGGGGAGGATCCTGGCCAGGGTGGAAGGGTCTGGGGAAGACCCAGTCTGAGGAAGGAGATCTAGCTCCCCTGAAGGCGAGCTTCATATTGCTGCCATAAACACCATGACCAGAAGCAAGTTGTAAAGGAAAGGGTGCATTCAAAAGAAATGCCCTACAGACTTGTCTATACGCCAGTTTTACGGAGACATTTTTACGTAGACATTTTCTGAATCGAGGGTCCCCCTATCCAGAGGATCCTGGCTTGTGTTGACTTGACAAGAAACAGATCAGATTGTTAGAAGCGCCCACAGCAGGTCAGGAAGAATCCTCCCACTGCTTTCTGGAGCTGACGGCCCCCAGTGCGCCCCCTGCTACCAAGAGAAGTGTTCTGTAGGTTTTATTACAGTTGTTACAACAGTGACCTGGGAGAGAGGACTTAACTTCAGCCTCTCTCCTCACCCTGGACTCAAATCCATGGGTGCACAAGTTCCTAATCAAACCAAGTGTTTTCAGTTGTAGTTCTAATATTCTTCCCAGTCAGTTTAAAAAAAAAAAAAAAAAAGTGTTTCTAAGGGCAGGGCTTGTAGCTCGAGCAGCAGTGCTGCTTAGCACACATGAAATCTTGGGTTCAGTCCCCAGCACCACACAAAAACAGGGGTGCTGGTGCATGCCTGTAACCCAAACACTTGAGAGATGGAGAAAGAGGGATCAGAAGTGCAAGGTCATCCTCGCAAACTACATAGTGAGTTTGAGGCTAGCCTGGGCTACATGAGACAACAAACAAACAAACAAACAAACAAACAAAGAAAAAAACAAAAGCCCCACAAACCCAAGCTTTTTCCAAGCGGTTGGGTTGTTTTTAAGGTTATAAGTATTCTTCTGCCGGGCAGTGGTGGCGCACGCCTTTAATCCCAGCACTTGGGAGGCAGAGGCAGGAGGATTTCTGAGTTCGAGGCCAGCCTGGTCTACAGAGTGAGTTCCAGGACAGCCAGAGCTACACAGAGAAACCCTGTCTCGAAAAAACAAAACAAACAAACAAACAAACAAACAAAAACCAAGCAAATAAGTATTCTTCTTTCACCTGTTGTCACACTTGGAGCACAGCACTGGAGCCTGTGAAGGGCTTCAGTTTTTTATCATAGGAAATTCACTGACATTTTCATGAAGAGTTAAAACACTTGTGTGGTTTTAAAGAACTCTCCAGTCTCACCGAGAAGACACGCATCCTTCCGTATGACGAGGAAACACGACTTCATAGTCCACTGCCCTCGCCCCGCCCCATCACTAGGACCCCCTACTCGCTAAGTAGCTGGAGCAAGAATTAAACACGCCCCCAGTTAGCTTTCTGCCGGCCTCTCCTTTGTGCCTAATAGCTTTCTTTGGAACATTTTGTGTGAGCGGAAATAAATCGTTCCTGAAATTGCTTCTGTCAGGCACTTTGTCATAGTAACAAGAGTAACTAATCCATCCTCCAGGACCGTGGGGGAGGGGCTCAGCGTTCCAGAGCAAGAAAAAGATGGGAGCAGAGGGACCTGGTGGCTCCCTCTGGTGGTCAGAGGGCTGAAGACGTGAAGCCAGAAGAGAAGAGAGAGATAGACGTCAGTGATGGCGGGTTCGTGAGCCATGGATTCCCAAGACTGGTGTCAGAAACATTGCTCTACACAGCAAATAATTTGAGTGTGCCTTTCATAAGAAAACCAGCCGTTCAGAACCTGAATCCCCTGAGCCACCTCGAAGACAGAATTCCAGTCTTAGCTCAACCTCACTTCAGTCTCCTGTGTCTGTTTACACTCTGGGCTGCCATCCACCTGCCCCATCCCTCAAGGCCAGTTTCAATCACTCTGGGACAGCCTTGTTCCTGGATCTGCTCTATAGTGAGGGCACCATGAGCCTGCTCACTGCCTCCCCCTCTCTCCTACGCTCAAAGACTACAGCTAGGGTTCCTAGAATCCCCGTGTCTTGGCCACACCCATTCTGTCTGTGCCTCAGCCTCTCCGGACCACAACTCTCTCTGCACCTTACCACATTGAGTAACAGAACTTGCATTATAAAAAAAGAGTCATGTGTCACGGTGAAGGGTATATGGTGTCTGTAGCGGATGGGGGTTCACAGCTTCTTGCTTGTTATGGGACTATAGGGTGACCGGAGAAAGGCAGGGTTGTGTGAAAGAAAAAAATCCCAAAGGAGGCCCCACTCATTCCAGAGGGAGGAGGTGTACTGGACAGGAGGACTCACCTTCGCTGGCCCAACAGGATAATCCTCACCAGCACGACATTGATGTGGGCCCCCAGTGACTCATCATGGTAGATTTCATTGACCTGAAAGAGAACCAGGGAGATATCATCAGGAACCATGGGCCAAACCCGGTTCTGGCTGTGCACTTGGTATTTTGTCCCTAAAGCCCCAGGTAAGAACCCAGGGACCACACCTGTCTCTTTCTTTTTGCATGCTTACCTCCAACTTTCCATTGACCCTAAAACTACCTCCTCTGTGACTCTCTCCGGCCCTGGCTGCTACAGCCACCTGCCTGGGTTTCTGAAGCATCTCCCTGAGACATCCCACCTGCTGGCCCACAGCATCTTCACTCAGAGCTGAACTTGAACTGGAGAACTGACTCGCCACCACCTCTCACCAAAGCATGGAGCTCCTTCCAGAAGGAATGAGAGCTGCCAGAACAGAAGCCATTCCTGGTAGTTGCTGCTCAGTGTGAAACATCGCTACAGTCCACGCTCCAGATCCCCAAACCTCTGCACCCACGTTCTCAACCAACCCCAGTCAAAATTATTTGGAGTAAAGTTGGCAGAAGGTATATAGACTTTTTTTCCCCTTCTAAACAACACAGTAGCTACTTACGTGGGGCTTGTGCCTTATGAATCATTGTAAGTAATGTAGATTACTTGATGTATGTGGGAGAGTGTGTGTAGGTTAAACACAAATGCCACACGTATTACTCCAGGGATTTGAATACCTGAGAGAGTCCTGGACCACAGATCTGTGGATGCTGAAGGATGCTGCAATTGGAGATGTGGACATTTGGACCACCACCAGTTCTACTTTCATTCCATTAATGGGAACAGTTATCACTAGGTCTCTCATCCTGCCCACCTTGTTCCATGTCATGCCTGTCATGGTCTTCTTTCACATTTTAAACACTATTTTACACACACACACACACACACACACACACACACACGTATGTAACATTATTCTGGGCCATGCCTGAAGCCGGGTGGTGGTAGTGCATGCCTTTAATCCCAGCACTTGGGAGGCAGAAGCAGTCGGATCTGAGTTCAAAGTCAGCCTAGTCTACATCTACACAGTGAGCTCCAGGACAGTCAGGGCTATACAGAGAGGTTTCACACACACACACACACACATACACACACACACACACACACACACACACACACACACTATTCTTAGCAGGCATCTGTAGGCCTCCTCAGATATCCACATCACAAAAGTGTATGTGTGGGGTTGCGGGGGAGATGAACTCCCATGCTCTACAGCGTGACCACCACCTTCCAGAAACACATGCTAGGTTAACCTCAGGCTCAGAGCTGGTAGACGTTTCCTTGACATTTGGTCACCTCCATCTTCCCACCTCACACTCAGAACTTGCTGGGCCAGCCCTTCACTGCCTGCTCCTTCACTAGTGGAGCCAGCTCTATCCCTTCTTGCAGTGCAGTCTCGGAGCCACCCCCTCCTGGAAGGGCCCCCACCCCAGTCAGACCTGCTACGGAGAACTGGTACCCCAACATCTCAATCCCCATTGCCACTGAGCTTCCTTGGATGCCCCTCCCCTAGTCCCCAGAGCAGCAAACACTGAATAAAGACCATCTGTGGAGTCACTGAGGGGAGAGGTGTGGGCCAACCACTCACTCTGTCTGTGTGCAGAATGGGCAGAGAGGCTGTCATGAGGCCCTTGGTGGAGAGGCAGACATGGCTAGGCTACACCAGTCAGAGCCCACTACACCCCAATTTCCAGACTTTCTTCTTTGGTAAACTGTATTCCTCCCTCTAAACAGCAGGAAGATGCCTCTGGAAATCTAACTGGAACGAGGAAAATCAAATCATCATGGCGACAGAGAGGGACACAGGGCTTGGGAGACGCACAGCCCAGTGGCTGCTGCTGTCACCACAGCTGTGGCTATAGACAGCACCAATCAGAGCATAGAGCTAACAAGCTCACTGGTCCCCAACCAATGCCACCCTCAACCCCAACACACAGGCTCTGCCAGGAACCTTTGCTCGGCCAGATGGATTTCTGATTATAAGTTGGCTTCTGTTCTCCTGTCTTCTCCCTTTGGGGAGGAGGTGAGGCTCAGAGCTTCAGGAGCATGGTTAACACGGAATCATGGCTCTGTGCTGTGTGCCTGATCTTGAGACTCCTGCATGTGCTGTTTGTTTACCAGTATGGCCTTGGCCCCTGACGACCCCAAGTACCCACTTCAGCACCTGCAGCTCAGAAAGCAGAGCCCAGGGGCTGTGCTACCTCGACCTCACCCATGGTCCACTTCACCCACTGCCCATCACCCAAGGCCCGCTGTCTCCTCTATAACATCAAGAGTAAAAGTACTCCTTTGAGGATCCGATTTCCACACACACAGATGGAATGGTGTTTATGAAAACTCAAACTGTATTTTTCATAGTTGGCAAACTGGATTGCCCCGCTATTCTGCATGAGGTTTTGGGGAGTAGGTGGGCCCCCTCCTAAACCACAGGCACTGCTGCCTTAGCTCTGAGTCCCGAACCTAGATTTTCTTTTTCTGTCTGTGCTGAGACAACAGATCTTTAAAAAACCAGACCTTTTACTTAGGGAAGAAGGGAGTTTTCTGTATTTTTAATTGCTTATCTACAATGAGCAAGGCCAGGTCATTTGGGCTCACAGACTCCTGAAGCAGTGGAAGATCAGGGCCCTTGGAAGGTCCTGCTGTAGCAAGAAGGGACATGGGCGACAGAGCAAAAGCAACCTTGCAGCCTTAGCCCTTAGGGTCTCCTCTGAAGGTGGGGGAGCGGGGAAGATATGGAGAGAACAAGCAGACCCCATGGCCAAGGAGGAAAAGCAGAGCACACTTGGACCCCTTGCTCCCTGTGCTTGTGAGAGGGACAGGCTCCCATCCCCAGAGGCTCCAGAGAGCTCACATGGCGATACACGCTTGGGCAGTGAGCAAGTAACAGTGGGGTCGGCTCCCAGCCATGGACAGCAGATGCCACGGGTCACCTGAGCCCCATGGCACAAGGGCAGGGTCGTTGTCAGTTTACCTGGAGCTGGGGCGCTGCCATGTTTCAGAGGGAGCCCAGAGATGCTGACCTGCAGGAGGGAAGGGCAGGCCTGTAGAATGGCTTCTGCAGCAAGAGTAAACCCCAAGCACAGGTCCTCAGCTTCAAGGGCAGAAACCGTGGGACAGATGTGTACTAATGCAGTTCTCTAATGCAGGAGCAAGGGTTGTGCTAGGAAGACCAATTATGCATCACCCCATTCATAGGATGAGATCAGAAATAATCAGGTAGGTGAGGGCAGGGTTAGGGCTACCTTTGTTGGTCAAGGTTAGGAAGATGGAACTCTACTGCTGCCTCTTCTAAGATCTTCCTTGCACAGGAGGCCCAGCCTCAGGCCTTTGCACTGACTTCACTTTCACTAGCACAACCGTGCAGAGAACTACACAGTGATTCTAGCCCTTAGTAGGTATTAAGTAGAGTTGAGGATGGGTGGATGGATGGATAGATGGACCACTTTGGAGGATGTGGAACAGCAGGCTGCCTAGCCTCCCCCACTGTAGCCGTCCCTCCTTTGCCATCCTTTCCCAGGGAGGGCCTGTGTGGTAGGAGAAGCAGCACACTTTCACCCAGATTGCATGGGGGAGGGGAAGCCCTGGAACAGTGTCCTTGAGCCCTGTCTTTAAGAAATTGATCTTGGAGCCTTTAGCCCTGTGGGGAAAAGGCTCAAAGCTCCAGCACTTCTCTGTGTGCTGGAGGCCAGGAGCTGGCATTCTGGGGGAAATGTTTTGTGATGTGCTCTTTGTTTATGCAAGAGGCAGCCAAGTTTCTGCTCTGGAATAGACTGGAAGGACCTGGTTCTGCATGACAATGTCAAAGTTTGCCTGGTTGGTGGCGAAGCATCTGTGAAATGACAGTGGACCCTGGAGGATGGCCTGAGGTGAGGCAGGGGGGACTTGGATACAAAATGGGGGTACCTGATGACAAAAGGGGGCCTCCTTATGAGGGAGGTCTGTTGGCCCTGCTGCTTGGTAGACAGGCTTTGGACAGACCTGCTGCTGGGCTCCTCATGTCTCTGTTGAGCTAGGTTGGGGCAGTGAGCAATGTCTAATGACCACCTTGGAAAACCTAGAGAGGAAAGTCATCTCAGGGAGTCCCCAGAGGGCTGGGGAGGGCACAGCCCTGAGTGGCTGCTATGCAAACTCCTGAAGTAAATAGAGAAGAGTCCAGGTTTGGGCTGCCAGGATAGAGGCTGGGGATAGTGTGACCACACTGGAATTTTAGGGAGACAAGACAGTGTACCCACTAGAATTTGGAGGACTCAAGACTGAGCAATAGAAGCTGGGGGACATGGATACAACATACCCCACTGGAAACTGGGGGAGCTGTCTTCTGACCACGAAGGAGGAATATTTGTATTTTTGCATAAATGGGTGTGTCAAGTGGGCAGGGCGGGATGTAGGCAAGCCATGATATATAAGGTAAGCCCTCCTTTAACTCTAAGTACCTAAACATGGTGACCAAGATAGACCCTTCCCACCTCCTCTCCTGTGGAACTGCACACTTTCCAGGGCAAGGGTCTGGAGTGAGGCTCAAACTCCCTCACCCTCAGGTAGGTTGTCAGTCCCCAGATCCTACTACACACTCCATGCATATGCTCAGTTAGGGTAGCACTAGGGTGGTGCACTGAACAAAACCACGGTTGCCATAGAAACTCTCCTACGTTGTTGTTAATAACCAAAGGAAACGTCCAACCCTTGCTCTGGATTTTGGGGTGAGCAGAGGGTGGGTCTGGGTCCCGGATGCGCTGGTCTCAGGAGGGATCTACTGCAATCCTGCAGTGCAACACGGGTAACTTTCCTCAGCCTCCTTGGGCCCCAGTGTCCTCAACATGGAGATGTAATTGTCCATGTGGCTCGTGTTTGTTATGAAGACTGATGCAAAAAATGTTTTCAAAGCATCTAGAAAAACCCTCAGCGCACAGCTCTGTGTTAACGAAGCTATCCAGGACAGGTAATAGCAACTGCTGCTTTGTGTCCCAGATTTTGGTCTCTATTGGCTGTAGCCTTAGAGGCAAATGAAGCTTTGAACCCTGCTTCCCATTTTCCTGTAACACTGAAAAGGTAAACACCCACTTTGCTGCTCCTTAAGTCCTGGTCAGAAGCTAGAGATACGGCATTCTGATCTGTTCCAAAGACAGATCTGTTCCATTTCACACTCCTGTCTCCTGTCCTAAGGGTTAATCCAATGGGATCTGTCAATCACCTCGTTAAGAGACCACCCCTCAGCCAGGCTGATTCAAGCTAAAGAGACAGGAGGAATAATTATCCCTTTAATTAGAAAATATACCTGTCCTTCCCAGAGACACCTTCCTCATCTGCTGAGAGACAGCCATGAAGCTCTGCTGACTTTGTCCTGTTCACAGTCCAAACTTGGAAAAGCACAACTTTTACTTTCTCTTTCTCCTAGTTCTTTCTCTGTCCAAAGCCTAAGCGAGTTCTCTCTGGCTCTAACACCAAACTCCACCGCTACCCGCTGCCTCCACCTACGGCTGTCTATTGCCACGTACCTGCTTGCTGACCTCACTTGCTAAACACACCAGCCTAATGCCAAGGGCATGGCTTTCCTTCTCCCTCTTCTTCATATCTCTCCTCCCAATGGCTGCCAAGAGCCATTGTTTTGTCCAGAGCTCACAAAACTATCCTTGAAAGCCAGGTGGTGGTGGTGGTCGGTGGTGGTGCACACCTTTAATTGGAGCACTCGGGAGGCAGAGGCAGGTGGATCTCTGTGAGTTTAAGGCCAGCCTGGTCTAGGGAGCTAGCTCCAGGACAACCAGGGCTACACAGAGCAACTGTTTCTCAAAAAACAAAACAACAAACAAACAGACAAAAACTATCCTCGAGCCTCCACTGAATCTGTTTTTTAAATTCTTTCATTAACAAGACTAGGAACCCAAAGAAGAGACCCTAATTTCCATGGTAACACCAAGAGGTATGTCTGTCAAATACCAGCATTTGCTTAAGATGTTTCTCCACAATCAAGAGACATCTGAGTGTGATTAGGATCTGGAGCTGGGGCCTAACCTCTGGGGTCAGAGCTATCCACACTTCTTTCTAAGCCTGTTCCTCCATGGGCTGACCTGTCAAATATCAGAATAATGCTGCCAGACAGGGAAGTGTGGCCCCTGCTGAGGACACAGGACACAGAAGGATGTAGCAGGGGACCTGAGGCCTTCAGAGGCCTCTCAGCTACTCTCAGCCCAATGGGAAGGAAGGTAGAGGTGGCAGGGATTTTGATTCCTGCTGACAATGACCTCAGGACTTCAAGTCCTGGGAGTATTATGTTGGGATGTCTGGCTGAGGCACACAGACTGGGGTTAGTGTGGTGCTCTGTTCAGGATGCAGTCCCATCCCCTCAGTACCAAGACCTTGGACTAGCCCTGGTCAGATCACTAGTGTCCCCCTTCCACATCCTGCCTGTCTGGGAGCCTGCGTGGTACAACTGTTTCCAGTAACGTGAGCTCTGGCACTGAGCTCATGTGAGCACCATTGTGTTATCTGAAAACAAGGTGTATTTCATTCCTCAGTAAACCTGATTCTCTTTCTGCCTGATCAGATGGTGACCCAAGGAAAGATGAGAAAACAGTGGCCGTGAGCCCGAGGAGACAATGGCCTCAAGGCAGTTCCTGCTGTGGCCTCGGGAGTAGAAAACACCGTGGGAGATGAAGGAGATGTGGGGGGCGGGGTATTGAGAAGTGGAAAGTGAGACAGGGTTGGGGGTGCCCTGCTCTGCTCAGTGCCCACTTCATCCTTAGCATCAGAGATGGACAAACCCAGAGGCCTCTGGGCTCTGCTTTCCACAGTGATAGGACCACAGTATAAGAGTCTGGTCCCTAAATGGTGCCTATGAAGGTTAGACACAGGGCTGACCTATGTTTGAGTAAAACAGTGACATCTAAGGCACCGTGGTTGTCCCAGCCTTGGAGAGTTGTATGTTCCACCCAGAAGCTCCCACGGGGATGTCTGCGGAAGGTGGGGATAGCCTGGCGTTGACCTTGGAGAGGCTGTGTAAATGGAATTATTTTTTATCTTCTCTTATTTTTTGTTAGCATTCTAGCTAGCCTATATAAAAGACACACAACCAGGTACTTTATCAAGCCGTAAGCCTAGATCAGGCAGGTTTGGAGCTAGTCTGACTTATTTTCCAGCCATGATGTCCCTTGTGACTTGCTGTTTTTCCTGGTCCATCTCCTCTCATGGAGGCCTCCTCCTCTCTCTCTCCTTCTCTACCTGTAACCCACTCACTTTATCCTCAAGCCCAGTTTTCCCCCTCCACTGCCAATCACAGTCTTTTACTGACCAGTTAAATTGGGGAGCAAGGATTACATGGCCTCACTTTGTATGTGATGATCTGCTCATGGGTGGGGGGGGGGGGGGGGGGCGGTAACCAGATCTTAGGAGCCAGTATTTAGCATGAGAACATAAGATCAACTGTAAGGCTGCAGGACGGAAGGCACATGCAGTCCACTCCCCTTCTCCCCCATCCGCTTCCCACCCAGTTCATCCAAGGAGCTCAGATGAAGAACAACTCAACATAGGGAAGACTCAAACCAGCCTCTTCACTGCCATCCGGGCCTGGTGACCTGACATGAAGCAGGGACAGAAGTGGGCTCACAGCACTGACCCAGAGACACAGAGGCAGCTGTGACTAAAGGTCTTAAACCAGCACGGTGCATGATGTCGCTGGACCTCAGCAGAGGGATCCTGAGAAATTCTATGGAACATGGCAAAACTAAGTTTTGTATGCTCAAGTTTATGGTAAGAGTAGCCTGCGCTGGACATGTCCCTCATAGATGCTTTCTAATACCCTAACTATAGCCAGACTGGATGCTCATTCAAACATATCAGGAATTGGGTTTTCTCTGCACGGCATATGTCTCCTGGCTCCAGGTAGATCAGGATATTCAAGGTCATCCTCAGCTACATAGCAAGTTCAAGACCAGTCTAGGCTACATAAGACCTTATCTCAGAAATTTAAAAGAAAGAATTATAAAAGACATTTGGTGAACACCTACTATGCACCAACCTTTTATTGGGGGCCGAATGTGCAAAATCAGGTAGTCGATGTTCTCCGAGAATCCCTAGTTCTAAGACACATCACCCAGAGGAGAAGGGCCTCAGGGATGTCTGACTGCAATTTGGACACAGGGGCAGGGGACACACCATGGAGAGGTTTGGGCACAGTGACAGCCCACATCTGCCCAGATATAGGAGCCCGGCAAGGGAGACTGTCATCTCTGCTGTCTGGCTCAGCTGTCACCTCTTTGCTGGAGCCTGCACAAGACAAGCTCAACAGCCGCTTCAAGCTGTCACCAGGGAGTGATGGTGCTTGGCCCTCCGTGTCCATCTACAGGGACTCTGACTCCTGCTTTGACAACTGTCAGCTCCCCATGGGAACCAAGGACAGGCAGCACCTGGGCTCCCTCGGCAGCTGTCAGGAGGCATCAGAGGAGGGAGGGAGATGGGGAGTGGCTGAGTGGCTCTGGGCATGCAAAGAGAATGACAGAGAAGAGACAGATGCAGGGGTGAGGACATCCCATGGTGCCCCCCAACCCCCCACAATCAGTGTTTCCATTCTGCACAATCACCACCGGCCTCTGCCACTCCAGCTCTTTGGACTGTGATTTCAATGAGTGCAAGATTCCATTGGCTCCAGTAACCCTTCCTCTACCTAGAACCTCATCAGGGGCCCATATCCTGGGAGACGGTGTGTGTGTGTGTGTGTGTGTGTGTGTGTGTGTGTGTGATGTGATGGTGATAATATTAGAACAGAAATATACAATAAATAAACCGTCCACTGGCAATGCTCAAGACAGACATAGATCTATACAGATAAGATGGCTTGGAGTGGGAGGGAAAGGCAGAGTATGATAAGGAATCGCAAGTGATGTTGGGAGACACAGAGCCAAGGTTAGAACAGGCTTGGTTCTTCTGAGACTCCTAAGAAATTCTCCCTCTTCAGATCAGAAAAACCAATGAGGACCATGCAGAGTCTACGCCATCTTTACCACCGGCATGTAACTCAATTGCTGTGCCTTGGGCCTACTGCCCAGCGTCTCTGAGCCTCCTTGGTCATATCTGAGAAAGAAAATCTCACAGAGGCCATGGGACTGGAGCGGCTGTAAGACAGCCTTTCTTTCATAGGGCAGCTTCAAGTTAAGCCTCATGTTAATGAGCCTTTTCTTTGACATCATCAGTGGTGACCAAGTTTCTAGACTCCAAACCAACTTATACCCCAAGTTTCTGAGACTGCTCAGAACAGGTTTAACATCTGCTGCAGAGAAGATGTGTTCAGCAGGACTCAGAGTTGTGCAATGTGCTTTGAGGTGGAGCTGCCATGTCCTTATGTAGCTAAAGTCATGGAGGACCTTCTCTGCATTATGCCTGCAAGAACACTTGAGCAGTTTCTGTCTTCATCCAGTTTTCACATTTTACCTACAGAGAACAGTTCAAATCATAGCTTCTTATTCTCACTCCCTCTGCCATAATGAGGGTCTTAAGAAGCACAGGCTGCAACGGTTTGACCCAATGGGCTGGTCTAAATCCCACCTGTCCAGGTTTAGACCCCTTAGAGCACTTAAAACAAGCACATTAGCCTAAGATATCACATTTGTCTTTGAACAATGATGCTCCACTCTGGGCACAGGGATTACAGTGACGTTGACTACTTCTCTCAAACAGGGACAGAGGATCTGCCTCTGGCCTGTAGCACACCATAGCTGAGCTCAAGTTCACCCATACAAGCACTGTATTGCACATTGTGCTCCATTCACCAACATAAAATTAATTGCTTTGTCCCCGAGATTCCACAGAACTGCAAGGTCAGGGCAGAATTCCAACAACCCAGCAGTGAACAGATAATTGAGGAGCACCAAGGACAGGGCTTGCTGAGCTCTGCTAGCCAGGGCCACAACTCCTACCCACCACCCCAGCCGCATCTAGCAGCACTTGGTCTATGTTCCTTTGGTTCTGTGTGCAGTGTCCCATCCTGGCACTCGGTTCTTTGATCAGTCAGACCTTGATCTCAGTCCTTGGGGACTAAGCATTGATAACAGGAACATCAAGTCATCCTAGGTTACATTATGGTCAGGCAACACCAGTAGAAGGGGTGCTTTGACTTCCATCCTTCCTCCTCTTGCTCAGCTGGCTCCTACACTAATTGTGTCCCTCAGTCTAGGCAGTCCCAAGTCTCAGTGTCTCTTTGTTGAGGAAGCAGAGCAGACACGTGAACAGGGGCAGGGGTGGGGTGGGTGATGCTTTCCTAAAGCTGCTTTGCAAGTTCACAAGATTTCCTCCCCCTGAGCCTAGCACAAAAACATTCCTGCACTGCCACTGTGCAGGCCCCAGCATTCTTGAAAGTTGGTGAGCAGCTGATTGTTTACAAACCCTGGCAAGGCTTCAGCAAGTCAAGGCCAATTTCTGGATTAAATTAGAAAAGAAAAGAGGAAACATATCCAAGTCTTGGCACAAATAGATCGTTCATTGAACACGAGTTGTTTCAGAACACAGTGTGCTAAGGACCTTCATCCTGCTAGGAGAAACCAAAAGGTACAGGCTCAGGTCTGAAAGCACAGGGGACCCCTGAATCCCATGTGCCCTACAAGCCTAAGGAATGGGTCTGCCCTCAGTGGGAGAGTGTTTCTCACAGCTCAGAGAGACTGCTCTTGCCCAGAAATCTACTAAACTGTTTTCAAATGGAGATTAAAGACAGTTCATTCCCTCCTTCAAAAGGAATCCTCAAAGCGACCTCAGAGAACCTTCTTTGAGACAGTTTGACCAGTCGGAGATAGAGGTGGTATGCTGGGTAGCTTGGGGTATGAGGAGGAGAAAGATAAAACTCAGCTTGAGGGTGAGGTCACCAAGGTGTCCTTCAGAAAAGGGCTACTCCAGCTTCAAGGGGGAGGCAAGGGAGAATTTGTCTGCGGAGGGTTTGTTCTTCATCTCGTGGAAGTTTGACTGGTATGGTAGCAGGTAAAGCTTCCTAAACTGTGAGTTCAACGTGGAGATTGAAAACAGTGTGGTATAAATAAAGTATCCCTGGGCATACACAAAACTGTCAGGAATCTGAGGTACTTCTGGCTGTAGTCACCCAAGTTGAACAGCACAACTTCACTGTGGCCTTGCTTTGAACACATGACTGTGCTGTGCATGCTGTGTCCATACTCAACACCAACAAACCCAGCCCGAAACTCTTCCCTCAGACCCGAGACCACAGTATATTAGGAACTGTGGTGTTCTAACTTCATGTACCAAGCTAAGTGCTCTACAGAATAAAATGAGTTAATTACCCAGAACCTTTCATGCTTTCCTACTGTCACTTCCAAGCCTGCATTAAATTGATTTATCTTTGCAGTGTTTTGTGTTAGAATTCTTGATTTAAAATTCTCACATTTGAGTTGCTGACTTGTTTCTTAAAAAAAAAAAAAAATTTCCAATAAATCTTGGCTTGGAGTTGGGGCTGGAGTTCTAGCAATGTCTGAAATGACCTTAAGCATACTCTGTGTCAAGAGGCCACCTCAGGGAAACCTCCTCTGAGCCCTTCACCTTGCAATGGTCAGTGGGGTCAAGGTGCTTGCTATGAAGCCCGATGACTTGAGTCCCTAGGATACACTTGGTGGGAGGAAAGAACTGCATCTTGAAAGTTGTTCTCTGACCTCCACCTGTGTGCTGTCCACACACACACACACACCACACACACACCAAACACACAGACACACATATACACACACACATGAAATGAAAATAAATGAACTAAAAATAAACAGAATAGCTATAGCTTGCAACAGAAAATATTATAAGACGTCACCACTGAAGCTATAAATCACCACAAGTAAAAATGAGGCAGGGGTCTTTCCTCAGTGGAGCAGACACTGATAATGAAGCCACACAGACTATTTTGGTATAGAAAATTTTAACATGTGCATTACCTGTTGGAAGACTTAACTCTTAGGAGCCCAGTCTAAGGAAATAATTAAGGATGAGGGGCAGATTCAGATGTAAGGATGTACAGTAGTAGGTGGCACATCTGACCCCCAAAAGGGAAGTGAGTTTTATTCCCGGAGGCGTCGTGTAAATAATCAGTTACATAAAGAGCACACGCTTTCCACTGCAACATTCCACACTCATTAAAATGAAGTCGTGGAGAGGAGCTTCTGGGAGAAAATATGGAGAGATCTATATGAGTTCATTCTAATCTTATGGCATAAATAATATATTATCTGTGTTAAATATAGAATGTTTTAATGAACTGAAAAAAAATACTTTTCCGAATTTAGGGAGGGAACTGGAAGAAATGGGTCCGGCTGGCAGGGAATGAGTTGATAGGTGGTGTCTCAGGGCAAGCGGGTCTCATAAAGGGATCAGCAGACACCCTCACCCTTCAGTGGGTCTGAGATGAGGCGGGGTGGGGCAGGCCGGCAAATTCTCACTTTCTACTGTGATCTGAGTGTAATGTCGCTCTTAGGCTCATGAACCTGAACACATGGCGCCCAGCTGTGTGTACTCATTGTTTGAGGAAGTTATAGAGCCCATTAAGGAGGCAGACCCTTTTTGGTCCTCTGTGCTCCCGTAAGTGATCCCTCACCCATATACCAACCAATAAAACCTCTTTGGTTCACTGAGTTGGACTTTGGTGTGGTTGCTATTTCGGTCTATCCCGTCTTCCCTTTGGGGGCTGTCCCATGTGTGTTGTGTCTAGAAAAGTCTCTTCTACAACACCCACCTCAGTGGGCAACTTGCTGACCAGGCTGTCCTTCGACCATGGAGCCACCTCCACCTGTTATCACATGCCAATGGTCACGTGACCCAGAGTGCAGTTGAAACCCACTCAGTGCCACATCTGGATATGCATTCTATCAACTGAGCTACAGCCCAGCCCAGTGCTATGCTGATCCCTCTGCGATGCTACTTTGGTTTCAGCCTTGGGAATCCTGGGACCAGATGTGGACTTATAAGAGGATTGTGACTATCCACTGGCCCAGGCTTTTGAGGGCTATTTGAGGTTGTGGCTTGAGGTCCACATACCCAGAGTTGCCCAGGCTTGCTTAGTAAATGGAGGTCAATTCCAAGTTCAGAAGAGTGCACAGCCAGTCTTCCCATGATGCAACACTCAGGATAGTGGCTACTGGCCACACTGGCAGCTTAAACTTCAGTGCTGATTAATTACAAGTCATGTCCCCATTAGTGTGGCTACTATCAAGATGACAAGTGTTGTGGGCTGCGGAGAACTGGGAACCCCCAGACATTATTGGTGGGAACATAAGATGATACGGCGGCTATGGAAAACAGCATGGTGGTTTCTTAAAGTCAAACATAGAATTACCAGATGATTCAGTCTTTCTACTCCCATGTTGCAGCCAAAGGAATGTAAAACAATGGTGAACAGAAATCTGTAACTCGTGTTCCCAGCAGCCTTAGTCACAACAGCCAAGAGGTGGAGGCTGCCCAGGTGCCCATCAATGGGTGAATGGGTAAACAAAACCTGTCTAGATAAACTACAGATCTTATTGAGTCTCCAGAAAGAGGAAAGTTGGATGTCCCTTGTGATTCCAGCACTCAGGAGGTTGGAGGCAGGAGGATCACAAATTCAAGGCCAACTTGAGATACACAGAAAGACCAGTATCAAAAACAAAGCCAAACAACACATGCACACACACCACAGACAGACAGACAGACAGACAACACCACACACACACACACACACACACACACATGGAATTCCAACACGTTACAATATGAACAACCTTTAGACTCTCACACTAAATTAAATAAGCTGTTCCCAAAGGAAATATATCATACAAATTGACTCACAGGTCCATAGTGATTTAATTCAAACAACAAAATCAGAATGATAGCAGCCAGGACCCAGGGGATGAGGTGAGGAGTCAGAATTTAATGGTGGGGGATTCAGCTTCGCAAGATAGTCCTGTGCATCTATGGTGTGGCCTTTGCATTTCCACACAAATGACATTAATGTCACATACAAACAGTGCGCTTAAAATTGGTAAAGATGGTCTGTATACTTGGGCATGACTCTAGGACTCTCACATGATTGGCCAGTCCTCTATCACATCTGTACATTTCTAGCTCTCTTTTTACGTTTATTTTGATTCTTTTGATTTTTTGTTTGATTGGTTGGTTTTTTCAAAACAGGATTTCTCTGTGTAGCCCTGACTGTGCTGGAACTTACTCTATAGACCAGGCTAGCCTCAAACACAGAGATCTGCCTGCCTTTGCCTCCTGAGCACTGGGATCAAAGGTATGTGCCAGCACCACCAGACTTCTTTTATTTTGAAACAAGAGCTCACTAAGTTGCCAATGGCTGTCTTGAACTTGAGATCCTCCTGCTTCAACTTCCCAGGGAGCTGGGATTATAGACCAGTGCCTATAGGCTTGTTGTTCTTTCCCTGTCCTCTTCTTTATTTGGAGTGCTTGTCAGCAAATGCACAGTTACACACTTGTGGAGAGGTCAGGTATCAGGCATCCTCCTCAATCCCTTAGTTACTTTTATGGGTGTGCAAGTATGTAAGTGTGAGTAGTGTACACATACATTGTAATGTGTGTGTGTGTGTGTGTGTGTGTGTGTGTGGCGATGTGTGTGTGTATGTGTAAAGGCCCGAGGAGGAAGTCAGGTGCCTTGCTCTATCATTTCCACAGATAGGTGGAAACCTTACCTTTCGAGTTAGTGTCTGTCACTGAACCAGGCGCTCACTGCCCTAGCTGGACTCGGACTGTGGGTGTGAGCCAAGGATCCCAGCTTTTTGTATCAGTGCTGGGAACCTGAACTCAGGACCTAGTTCTTGTGTGGTGAGCACTTCACCCCCCCCCCGAGTCATCTTCCCAACCCCAGGCCGGGCTTATCTTTTATTAAAACACTTTTAAATAAACTTTAAAATTCTATTCGATAAAAAAAAAAAAAGACCGATCAGTTCCTTTCTCTCACTGGGTCCACATTTCACCAGCTCAAGCTGCAGCCTGGCTAGTGGCTACAACATTTCAAAGACCAGAAGGGCAGCTACAGAAAGTCCTGTCACACAGCAATATTCTAGAAGGTTGTCTTTACTGTTCCCCTTCTCCAAGGCCACCAGAGTGTTCCACCAGCCTTCTGCAGCCCCTCCCCCAGCTGCGGGAACACTCTCCAAAAGTCACAGGGAACTATAACACTCTGCTCTACAGTGGGGAAACCGTATCTCCCCTTATCTCCACGAGGAATTCTTGAAGCAGCAGGAGGAGCTTGGATGAGGGTGAACCCCAGCCTCACTGAGCCCCGGGACACTGTGCCTAACCCTTGGCTTCTGATGGACTTGACACTCTGCCCAAGAGACCAAGCCCTTGGTCAATAAACACTTGCTACGCACACAAGTGCATATCTGTGTGACAAGGGAAACAGATGTGACCCAGACATCCTTTCTCAACACCTCGGGATTATCTCCTAAAATTTCATGTTGTTGTGGTTGTTGAGATGATGAGATGGAGATTCAGTTCAAGAATTCTTATGTTTCCGGTGTTTTCTAGAAACTAAACCATCTTGTCATCATTACTTAAAACAGGGTTACAGTTGGATCACGGGGACCGTGTGCGTCATTGAATGGAAGCTTGTGACCAAAACTTAAGAGAGAGTTGTAGATGTCCTCCACGGAGCTCTGTGATACACAAGCCTCCAAGTAGGAAAAAGGAGAATTTTCATGCATCTGCCCCATGAAGAAGTCCCAGTCCCCTCACTTCCAGGCAGGGTGCTCTCTGTCATCTTGTCACTGTCGTGTGAGCAAATTACATTTTATCTGGAGTTTGAAAATGTCATTCCCTTACTTAGAGACTGGAAAAACCATTCACTTCCATTATGGAATTTAAACCAGCCAACTGGGTACAAGAAGGAACCAACCCTTTTTAATGATGGGAACACCAAGGCTCAGGGGACTAGAATCCCATTCACATGGATACACTAAGTCTTTCTAATTGTTGTTATTATTATTGAATGTGTGTTAGTATGCTGTCACTGTCTCCAGACACACCAGAAGAGGGGATCAGATCCCATTATAGATGGTTGTGAGCCGCTATGTGGCTGCTGGGAATTAAAGTCAGGACCTCTGGAAGAGCAGTCAGTGCTCTTAACCTCTGAGCCATTTCTCCAGTCCTTTATTTTTTTTTAAGTCTTTCTAATTCTAAGCCCCATCCTTTCCCTGCGAGTCAGACAGCAGTGGATCTGGGGGAAGAGTACGTACTCTGGAGGCTGATGATACCTGCCTATCTACCAGTTTTAGAGGCTTAGAGTGAATATTTCCACAGCAAGTGGCTAGCCTGGGTCTGGCACACAGCCAGCCACACATTGGCAGATCATTAGTTGCAGTAATTATGGTTTTATTTATTTTTGTTGTTACTATTATTATTACAGCCATATCTCAGAGGTTTGTTAACTTCGATGATTATGGTTTTATTATTATTAAATTAAAGGTACTTTTCAAAAATTAATGTGAGATTAGCATTCTCTAAAAAAAATGAACAAACACAAAGAGTTGGCAGGGTAAAGGTGGAGGTTCAGGAGCCAAGGACAGAACCAGGGCAACTCCCTCAGAGGAGGGAGTCTACCCATGAGGGGACTCAGAGGAGGGAGTCCACCCATGAGGGGACTCAGAGGAGGGAGTCCACCCATGAGGGGACTCAGAGGAGGGAGTCCACCCATGAGGGGACTCAGAGGAGGGAGTCCACCCATGAGGGGACTCAGAGGAGGGAGTCCACCCATGAGGGGACTCAGAGGAGGGAGTCCACCCATGAGGGGACTCAGAGGAGGGAGTCCACCCATGAGGGGACTCAGAGGAGGGAGTCCACCATGAGGGGACTCAGAGGAGGGAGTCCACCCATGAGGGGACTCAGAGGAGGGAGTCCACCCATTGAGGGACTCAGAGGAGGGAGTCCACCCTATGAGGGACTCAGAGGAGGGAGTCCACCATGAGCGGGACTCAGAGGAGGGAGTCCACCCATGAGGGGACTCATGAGGAGGGAGTCCACCCATGAGGGGACTCAGAGGAGGGAGTCCACTCATGAGGGCAATCTCTTTCCAGGGTTCAGCTCACTCACTCCCTTCCTTCTATCCCTGATGGATCTTTTCACCAGGACCCCCAGAGCCTGATCTATGTCCCACCTTAGTTCCAAAGGACTCAGTACCTCATCTAGAAAGGCAGAGTTAAGCTTCAGACACAGAGCCCATCTCTGTACCTGGGTCTGCCTACCTCCAGCTAGATCCTGGGAGGATCTTGTTCATTGCAGCGCCCTGTAAGCTCACCCCTCCTCCCAGGAAGCAGCCCCTTCCTTATGCTCCATTTGAGAGGCATAGTCATGACCATAACCTAGTCCTTCCTCCGACTTCTCATCTCCTAGCATGGCGGTGGGGGATCCCACAACACTGAATGGAGAAGATCTCAGCCTGTCAGCTTAGCTCTGGCCCCACTCTGAAGTCCAGCCCAGTCCTCCAATACCCTCTATCTTGGCTTTTTCCTTTATTGCTGGGATAATGTGCTCTGACAAAAGAAACTAAAGTGAGATTTTATTCTGCCTCACAGTTCAAGGGCACAGTTGGTCATAGTGGGGAAATCAAGGCAGCCGGGGCTTGGGGCAGCTGGTCACATCACAGCCACAATCAGGAAGTAGAGAAGGATGAATGCTGCTGCTCAGCTCCTTTCTTCACTATACAGCC